>UYYA01004193.1:129509-147860 GCA_900624975.1 Angiostrongylus costaricensis | reverse complement strand
AAGGCGAAATCCGCCGAAACGTCAGCTTAATCGTGAACAAAGAATAGTGACACCTCGCGTTTGCTCAACAAAAATACGAACAAAACCACTGAAGAAATTTATTTCGAAGGAGGTGGAGCTAAATTCACCTTCACTAACATGTTAAAGAAGAAGCGAGCATTTTTCCGAAACGTCAAACAAACTCAAATAAATGCTGCGAGTCACAGTATATTGTGATAAAGATTTATTATGGTGTGCAAGAAAAAACAAGAAAAGAAATGAAATGAATAGAATAGCGTCATCGTGTGACTGCTATGGTTTCATGGCAGACAAAGGTCTTAAAATCTAAGCAAAAAAAGAAAATGAGCGAACTTCATTCGTTCGTATCATGTCTGAGACGACGTGAAGCGGCAACGACGTCTTCCCATCACGCGTCGATAACATTCTGATGTCTTCATGACATGAATGTCGGTGAGAGAATATTTAACGCAAGAGCTGAATCGGTGAAAATCGAAGGTGAAAACGCGGAAGGCGATAGTACGACTCCGGATAGTACAGTAGGAGACAGAACGTCGGGACAAAGTACGAATGGCGACAGAATTAACGGCGAGAGTACATATGGGTTGATGACGTTGGGTGACAGAACGTATGGAGAGAAGACATACGCATTGAACACAGCTGCTGACAGCACATTTGGACCGAGCACATAAGGAGAAAAGATTAGCGGATTTCCAACCTAAAATATGATAAACTAGGATAAGAATGATGATAAGGAAAAGAATGGAATCTCTAGAGTGAAGGCAGTCTGCAAACCTGTGGCGAAAGCACTGGAGGACTCAGCAGCAGTGGAGAAATGATGCTTGGTGAGAAAAGGCTGGGTGAAAGGGTGACAGGACCGAGTACATTGAGCTAAAAGACTGCGTTATTTTGTATAAGAAATCTACTACTAAAGTGTTTACTTTAGGTTTGGCGGGACAAAATCTGCAAAAGTTTTTCTCGGAAGCTCGCCACTTGTTGCGACTCAAGCTTTCATTGTGAAAGGTAAAGCTTCCTAAAAATTTTTGCAACGATTTTAAAGCTCCTTCATAAAAAATCCGTCTAATAAACATTTTTAATTTTTAGAAGTTTAGTTGCAAACATCATTAACAAGCCATCATTTATAAATTGTTATTAGCGCTAATAGAAAAATGTTCTCAAATGAGATTCACTGGGATCTTTTTTCCTGGGGGGTTTGCACAATATTCTCTTGAATTGTCAAGCTTAAAGTTTTGAGAAAGAGTTTACACAGCGTTACGAAAACCTTACAGCTGTAAAAGTGGGCGCAAATGAGAAAGGTGCCAGAGTGGCGTGTCTGAAATGCCTTATCTCGATGGCCCGTTTACTTCGATAATGGAGCGCTCGGGGATCCTTAGCAAGCAGCCGAATGGTGTTGCGCAACGATTCCTCACGCTCTGACCGACTTAAGGACGAGAACTCGTCGATATTAAACGGAAGATCAGCAACAGTGGTGTTGAAGATTCCTTAACTTAAAAATTTATGTGCACAGTCAACATTTCTTTCCACAATTCGGATATTGTAGAACAAAATTGGAGGCGAAGCTTGCTCACTGATTCTTCTACTCTACTCGTTATACTCACATTCTCCTTGCATAAGAGACGCTGTGGTACACAGTACAGTTATTTTATTATAATTTATATTAGTGCTACATAACTTATCCATCAAAGCCACTAGCATTTGGTAATTCGATGAAATGATACCGAGGTATCAGACAATTTCACCGAAATTCCTTTTCGTAGTTAGGCGTATGAAAATCCATGTGGCCCATGCACAGATGGAGAACAAAAGTTCAAAATGCGTTAGGAGTAACTACGGCACTTTCCATGACGTTGATTTTCAGACTCCGTACCAGTGCTGTTCCACATCGTCTATTACTTTCCATATTTATCTTTATCGAATTCATACACAGGTGTTTGCCTGTCAAGAACACATGGAGATTTACTCTTTCCCATATGAGTTATTATAATACGCATGAAAATACTGGTCGTCCAGGCAATATATAAACTACATAGAGAACAAAAGATAAGGTATTCGATGTCGATGAAATTCTGAGGGATACCCCATACACCCGACTCCATTAACATAGCGTAGACTGATGAGCCCGTAGTCTATGAGCACCGAGTCATTCCAATAGAGCTTGCTCAGTGGTTCATCATCATATCATTGCGAAAGGCTATCTTTGAATGTCGACTCCTTATGTTAAAGCAAAAGCGTTTTTTTCTAATCTACTCCGGCTACACCATCCATGGTGTATAACCTCTTTCAATAGTCCATCCGCTAAATGAGCTCGTCCAGAAAGAACATTTTTTTTCCTTCGTAAACTAGCGTAAAGAAACTTTTTACAAAAAACAACTATTGCGACACTTATGCTGGACAGCATATCAATACAAAACAAGAAATCCGGCTTCAAAAGCCTCAGTGCAGCGAGAGATGGGCACCGATTTCGGTACTCGTGGTTCGGTATGTGTTAAGCATCATTGAAATTAATTGACGCATGTCTGGCTTATACAATGGCTTTTACAAGTTTAGTTACGCATTAAGCGAGCTTTTTGACCTTATCAAGAACTTCTAGTTCCCATTTCCCGATCTTTGAAGAGTGATAAATAAAGGACAAAAAGGATGAAGCTCTCGGCGTTGATCAATCCCTGAGGGATGTGCTATGCATTCGACTTCACTAAGTATCGTTGGAGGTGATTGAATGCAAATCTGGCCTTTACAATGATTCGCGGTAGCCTACCGATGTATCGAGCCAGTGCTGCTATCTTCCCAGACAAGTTTGGTACCAATTTTCCGACCCCATAGGGATGGAAGGTTTGGCGAGCTATGGTCGCGGGGATCGATTCCACGTGTGTTTAGCAGGGCGACTCTAACCACTGCGCCACACGTGCCCTCTGAAGAATGATAGTTTAGTTATTCTGGGCCACAAGATCGAACTAAATGTGCATCTGTTGCAACACTTGTAATCACTGCGTTACACGTGCATACAGTCTGTGTGACCGAATATATTATGCTTAATAAGTAATAAGTTATAACTACGTTGATATTTCCTTTTGGCGGAATAGTACTACGGAAAAGCACTGAGGAGAAATCCATACCAGAAAGAAAATAAACTGATGAAGAATAATAAGAAGTATGGAGTGAAATACAATATAACTCATCAAAATGCGC
Organism: Angiostrongylus costaricensis; assembly: GCA_900624975.1. Classification (NCBI taxonomy): domain Eukaryota; kingdom Metazoa; phylum Nematoda; class Chromadorea; order Rhabditida; family Metastrongylidae; genus Angiostrongylus; species Angiostrongylus costaricensis. The sequence goes on along the minus strand of UYYA01004193.1, from coordinate 144,656 downwards.
TTCATACTATTAAACAAACCTTTCTCTCCATATAGTTTTAACATTTGACTCTTCGTAAGAAAAGAATATTGATGTCTGGCAAGTTCTCGCCGTTGAGAAGCTTCGAGACTGTTGGCAAGATCTATGAAAACTTCATCGATTTTTGAAGTAATTGACATGAGATCCATGCCGAGCCCAACTCTTTTCATATTGTTTACAAGATCTATCGCTTCCTCAACAACATCGTTTACACCTAAACTGAATGAATTGTTAAGGGAAACTCTGCCACAGCTTTTCTTTTGACATTTAATCACTATAAGCACTTGTCACCTTGCCGTCTTTTGTTCATTTTCTCAAAAATTCTAGCATCATTCTTCACTATTTTATCGGTCAGAGTGTGAGATGGTTTGAGAGCCTTTTCTGAGTACTTTTTGAAAATGTATCTCAACCCACCAGAAACATCCATGATAAGTTCCAGCACAGAAATTCGGTCTTTTTGACTGAGTCCAGACTTCTCTAACACTTCCGGAATTGGCAGTATAGTGTTATCAGCATCATCTTTGTAGAATGGAAATAGATCTGGTGATAGTAATGATCTGAAATGGCGTATGTAACTTGCCTATACATTGGATTCTTACCAATTGTCTTTATTGAGCCAATGCGAGGTTGGAATAAGTTGTCCTTGGTACAAGTTGGTGACAATTTTGAAGTGACAGCCCGGATCCTAAGGCAAGAATCAAAAAAATCAACGCGTAAGACTCTTGGAGCGTTTTGGATAAATTTCAAATATCCAAAGATGAATTACAAAGACGAATGCCTCACCATCACACGTGACCTGACGCTTTTTTTCAAACTGATTTGTTGAATTGGGTAAGTCTCACTCGTCGTGCTACGTGGAGACAGCTCGTGCTAAGTCTTCATTAATAGTATAGATGTGTCACCGAATTATAAGAGTACTCGTATATAATGCTGAGATATTTGCAAAACTCCGGACCGCAGGTGTATGCGGAAAAGGCAGGAAATAAAAGGCTTAAGATTACAAGAGTACTGTTGCATAAAATACGGCATGCGCTGAGGAAGTCGAAGTCGCCGAAACGCTAGTCCTCCAACAACAATAAGAACAGCGACGATGACTTTTTACCAACATCGCTTCAGCTCAACAACCGCAGTGCAATTCGTGGGAATATACAGGATGTAATTTAGTTTTTGTGAACCATGAACAACTTCTTTTTCTTTTGTAGCCGGCCTGTTTTGATGTGCCAGGACGTAGTTTCAAAAAAACATTAAGAAGCAACTCCAGTTTTCTGGTAGCAATAGAAGTCTGGAAAACTTAAGTGGACCATCTTCACGAGTACTGATACTCCCAACATATCTACCAACCGTAATGTACATGCGCCATAGCTGCTTATGGTTTTGGCCGATCCGTGAATGGTTTCTCGACAAATGCAGCCGGTTAACGAGAGATTCAAACACGTCGGACCATCGCTTAGGTGGCTGTGTTCCAAAAGATGTTTGCGTCCGCTAAGAGACGACTTAACAGTTCTCCCAGTTCACCTGTCCTCTGCTCTTCTAACCATCTCACCTATGTGGATTTTCGTGAATAACTAACACCCTCCTTTAAATCTCTGAAATCCGCAACTCGACTGGACACCACATGTACCGGTTATGTTTTAAAAGGCGTTCGCTCGAGCGCTCTGTGGCCGTGCGCAGAAATTCCGAACTTGTTCAATAAACCTACGTCTCTGTTGTATAAGAGAATACTGTGAGAATCGTTGAGTCAAAAACGTGGGCAGAGTCCTTCGTACAATCCTGAGCAATCGTTTCAAGGAGCTCACAAACCTTCTCCAAAAACGATTCCCAGCCTTTGGGAACCGGAAGGAACCCTTAGCAATGTAGTTTGGCACCCATCTGAAAACTCTTGATGGATAGGAAGAATGCTTGGTTCCAGTCGCGGTTCACGAGCATATGCGTATTGAAGAGAATCTCCACTACCGCGCCAGCTGCTACCAAATCTATTATCTGCACTAATTTTCGAGAAAAAAAACATGTTTTTCTCAATGGATGGTTGCTATTAAAGATGGTGTGGTGACATTTCCTAGCCCAGAGAGACCGTTGACACTGACAAGTGCAGTACAATATTTCATCGTAGGTATACACTGTGCATGCATACGATGGTGTTGTTAGAAGTGAGAGATTTTTTTCTCGTAAGCAAATCTGCCGACATGAACTGGTATCAACTCACGCATGCAGTGAGAAATTAAGAGTCAATTTGACGCGGATGTCATACAAAACTAGGAATCGGGCTGCTGACTGTTAAAGGAGGTCTGAACCTTCCAACAATAAGAATTTAATAGAAAATGCTTCTCTTTGCCGGATATCTCGCTGGAATGTCCTATATATTAGGTGGGATGCTGTTTCAAATTCACTCATACCAGCGCGGTTAGACTCTTACAGTCTCCTTTTTCTAATGGAATACCTTCTTGAGCATTTTGATCAAAAAAGAAGCAAAATTTTTTAAACAAGAAAAAGTTTCCAAAGCTATTCAACATTTGAGAGGTGCCAAACAACTTAGTAGTTACTCCGCATTATAGCCCTGGCCAAGACCTATGCGCTTGCTCTGACTGCAGGTGAATTAAGATAATGGGCTATGTGTCACTGTTTCCACATCCATATACGATTGTGAAAGGGTTTTTGTTTTTATAAGGATTGTACTCTATAGGTCTCCGTCATATGAGGGAACTGAAGCCAGTTAGTCGCAACGCTACATGGTACGTTCTCAGGCGCGGATAGGGGGTGGTTAGTCGCGGACCAAAAGCGACCTTTGCTTCCTTGAGGCGCAGGTTGGTGCAGGGGATTCTAGAAGCGTTACCCTGCCGTGAAAAATTGTTATAAGCAGCAAATAAAAGGTTAACATGTGTTTATATCGTTGAGCTTATACGAGTTTGATAGAGATGTTTCTTCGGCCAACGTTTCGTCGGTTTCGTCTTCATGAGGTCCGACGATCCTTGTCAATGGTCCACAGTTTTTCCTCTTCTTTATATGGTGTCTTCGTCTTGCATCGAACCGGATATTCGTCAGTTGAGCATATTGAATGAACCATACATACGAGTGGACCATCGACAAGACGAAGACGACGAGGTATTAGCCGAATAAGCATCTCCATAAACCTTGTGTGAGCCCAACAATATAAACACATGTTGATTATGCCGAGGTTAAATGATGGTCGGTTTCATAATTAGAAGTGAACGTTGTAAAAGCGTTGAGTTTTTCCTGTCAAAATGGTAATCAGCGGAATCGCCTACCGGTCATTATAGAATTAATGCGCGCATCACTAGTACTTCTTTGAGTCACTCGGTTAATGAGATTGCAGTCAATGTAAGTGATTAATATTTTACTACAATTTCTAAGCGCCCTTCATAATTTATTGGTGACTACCAGTAGGGTTTATCACTTTTTCCGTGTTGGTTTCGAAGTCTCAGAAAATTTCGTAGAAGTCAACCACATTGTTAGACATAAATGAATTATTCACAAAGAGGTGTGCTTTGATTTAGTCTAGGAGTGCTACAAAAAAGAAAAATACTTTGACGCTCTATATTTGTCCGGTAACAAAGGCAGTATTCGCGGCGAAAGGAACTGTTGATTGACATCTGTAGTGTGTCTGAAGACAGAGTCCACCAGATCAAAAACAGACTCGTCGACCATTCGTTCAGGAACCAAGTCACGAAATCTGAAAACTTTCCGTGAGTGGTATACTTTTACCTAAAAACTGACCGAATGCCTGATCCTATGCTCCACTAGGTGCCCTATGAAAGAGAGAACCTCTGAAATTTGCACGTAATTTTACGCTCTTCAGCGATATTGATCGGCACCCCTTTTAGAAATGTGTTCATTGACAAAACGTATGTATTTGCAACGTTTTATCGCTTTAGAGGTGATTGTGTTATAGGTACTGTTGCATTTTTCAACACATTGTAAAGCTAGAGCTGTTAGTGCAATGCAGATGGTCAATGGATCGATCTCGCACCCCGAGGAACCAAGTTCACCATCTATCCAAATCTGTCTATTAGTACTAGATTTGTCTGAGAAGATAAAAACACCGGCTTAATACAAAGGTAGGACACTTGAGTTCGCTGTTTGGTACAGACATGCATTCCTCAAAGCAAACGATACTTGAGGAAGTAAAGCATGCAAATCCCTAGAGAATTGACAGAATTTAAACTATTTATTCATTAATCATTTTACTGTCACTTCTATTTGCGGACGATTTTTTTCCGCTAAAATAATTTAGCGTAGAAAAGAACGCTCGACCTGAAAGGCAATTCATCAGGTCCATGATATGGTTTGTTGGTATTGAATTTTAAAGTCATCTTTCTCAACGTTTAACTTTTTATTATCTGGCTATTATTTTTCATGGTAGGGAATTATCTAGAAGGCAACCACAATGATGTTGATATATTTACAAAAGCTGGAGCTTAAGGTGAGCTTCACCAGACGGAGTAAAACCCCTACCCTGCCACGAAAAAATTAATAAGAAGGAAATAAAAAGTTAAGTATTGTGATTTCGGTCGCAGTATCAGATTAACGATATTCAAAACCGATTTGTACTCTTTGGATTATTTCAGTTGACGGGAGACTGCTGATGGAAAGGTCACCTGTATCACCTGTAGTCCTGTTGATCGTCGGGAGACTCGAGCGAGCGCCAGTAAGTCTTCCATCTTTCCCTGTCGCGTGCAGGAGTTGCCCAGTGGGATCTGCTCGCTCTAGGGACTCGTCGAGCATCATATCCTTCTTCAAGGCTCTTTGTTAAAAACTCTGACCATCGGGACGGTGGTCTTCCTGCAGTACCTTTGACATTCCAAGAAATCCAGTCACTAACGGCTTTTGTACAACGGTTGTCATTCATACGCCTTACGTCTCCGGTTCACCTTATTTTCGACAGTTTGGCGTAGATATTAGGGCCTTTCGTTTCCGATCGTTGTCTCAGGTCAGAGCTACGGATCCTTTCCCGTACTCATGTGAAACGGGATGCTCACAGCATCGCCCTTTCGACTGAGCGTTCAATAACGGTTGGTGATCTCTCATCCTGCTTACGCAGCTACCAGGTTTCTGACGCATACGTTAGGGCAGGAAGTACCGTTGAGTCGAAAAGGTGGGCACAGAATCGGGTCTTCCTTGCTCTCTTCACTACATCCCCGATGCTCTTGTAAGGTTCCAAAGCCGCTCCTTTCCCTCTGCTCAGCTCTGGAGCTAAGTCTAAGCTAACTGAGCTAAGATAATATTGATTTTCCTGCCATAATAGGCATAACTGGAGCATTCGGAGATATTCCGTTGAACGTTCCGTTGAGCGTGAATGGGGCATACTAAACCAATCCGTTCTTCATGAACATCGTTTCTGTGAGATTTAGTTGAAGACCAATCTTTCCACAGGCTTTATCAAAGTCGGCAAGCATACGTTTTGCTTGGCTGTTTGTTGTTATAAGAACGATTTTATCAGAAAAACGAAGATGGTGTAATTGCCGACCATCAATTTTCACTTCCATGTTGTCCCATTCCAATGTTTGCATGACGCTTTCGGGGGTGGCGGTGAATAATTTTGCCGCGATGGTATCGCCTTGCCTAACCCCTCTTTTGACGTCGATATTAATATCGTTGCAGAGTGGTGATACTTTTTGTGAAATTTTTGTACAGCTCACGAAGAATCTTTATGTACTGAGTAGGGGCTCCGTGATTATCAAGGGCTTACCATGGCTGCTTCTATCTCAATTGAATCAAAGGCCTTCTGTAAATCGATGGAAGTGGGACAGAGCGGTCTTTTCTACTCTCGCGATACCTCAATGAGCCTTGCTATCGTGTGGATGTGGTCCATCGTACTAAATCGTTTTTGAAAACCTGCTTGCTCACATGGCTGTCCTTCGTCTAGTGTTCTGTCAATCCTGTTTAGGATAACTCGAGTGAAAAGCTTGTAGACGACAGACAGCAGGCAGATTGGGTGGTAGTTCCTGATATCATGTAGGTTACCCTTCTTAAGCAATAACACGGTCCAGCTGGTCGTTCACCGACTAGGGACCTTGCATTCGGAAAGGTAAGGTGTGAAGAGCAGAGCAAGTGTGTTTACGAGGACTGGCAGAAGGTTCTTCAGATGTTCTGGTCTTATCCTGTCCGGACCTGGTGCTGTTTGATTTTTCACCGACGAAATGGCATGTCGGATATCGGAAGGGTAGCCGGTGGTACAAGGTATCCATCCTCTTTTATTTCATATGACGGAAGGTGGACGTAGCTATCGAAGAGATCCGAGTAGTATTCGAGAATGATTTTTTCCATTGCCTTAGTGGACCCTGCAACTGTTCCGTCTGGGCGTCGGAGTGCAATCATTTCCGTTTTGTGATTGGCGAAGCTTCGCTGGGCTTTGCAAATGCTCTTTCCAGCCTCTGCAGCTTCGACTATTACTGCTGCGCTTCGCTCATTAAAATCTCCTTTTATAGCCTGTCTGCATTGTTTTGCAAGTTCGGACGTTAGGTCGCGGTTGCCTGCAGCTCGTGTGATCTGGAGACAAACGCCTCTTGATGACTTTCGAATTCTTAGCTTTCATAACGCTAACGTGAAGATGTTGAATGGACCGATCGTATTCCTCGTCGATGTTACCGACAATGGCATATTTCCAACAGCCGACTAATGAATTGAATAAGTCCAAGTTTGCGGTGTTTTTGCGATTTCGGTTTTTTGAATTTAGCGGCTTCTTCTCCTTTTCGCGAGAAAGAGAATCTCGCACGAAGGGGACCATGGTCTGATCCGGCGTAGAATTTTGGGACAACAGCGACATTGGTTAGGCAAAACCTTCTGTTTACTATGATGTGGTCTATTTCGTTATGGTATTCTCCATCAGGAGACTCCCGCGACCAGCGTTGAGGGTGGGGCTTCTGGAATTGCGAGTTACCATGGATTGTCTTGGTCTCCATGATAACTCAGATAGCCGCTCACCCTGTTCGTTCCACTCTAATGCATGGGTCCTAATGTGTCGTTCCTCAGACGTTCTTCTTGGTCCAATCTTGGCGTTGAAATCTCCAATGATAACCTTGAAGAATGTATGATCTTCTCTGTAGAACTTCTCCAAGTCAATATAGAACGCTTCGACTTCTTCTTGGTCGTAGTCTGATGTCGGCGCGTAAACGACGAAAATTGTCAGAGCAGGTACTGATCCACATCTTTCTAATAGTAAACGTCCGATTCGGGTTGTAAGTTGTCCGAATAAATCGATGTTCATGGACAAACTCGAGTTGACGAAAACGCCAACGCCGCCGAGTCCTCTACTGTCGCATGTTCCTTCCGAGAAACAGTTCTTCTCCGGTGTCATGGACAGCGTTGAAAAATCTGGCGTCGTCTCGTCTCGGCCAGCCCGATGATGTCGTGCCTTATTCTTCTTGTTTGCATGAGCATATCTTCTATTGAGGACTCGGTTGCAAGTGTACGTGCATTGTAGGTACAGATGATCACCTTAGTTCTTTGAAATCCAGGCAGCTTTCATTGGCTCTGAGACTTTAGCAGCCTCTCCGTAGTCGTCCTATCCAATGCTGCGAAACTGGGAGCTCTTTCGGAATCAGCGGAATGAGGCCCGTTTTTTTTTTTACTGTGTTTAGCATTTTTGTTGCTCACGTATAGCTTGCTGGGCTCTGAGCGTAGGGGTTGGGTATGCTCACAAGTAGCTTGCCAGGCTCTCCCACAGTGGACATGGAGCTTATTTGTTGGAGGCGACTCTTAACCGGCTCCCATATACTTCCCAATCACTTGATTGCAGGCTTTTGGTCGAATTGACTCGTAAAATACAGTGCGCATAAGCAAGAACGCACTCACACACGCATGCATGAATGCGCCTAGCAAATACACAAAGTATGGGCCAAATCACCGCAGCAGAAGCAGGGAGTCCATCCCTGGATCCAACTGGATCTCAGAGAAGCAAAGGTCGCTTTTGGCCTACTATTAACCCCCTATCCACCACCTAGGGACGCGCCACGTAGCCTCGCGGCTAACCAGCTCGAGACCCCTCATACGAGGGACATCGCTGGAACGATAGAAGGGTCAGGGTTAAAAAAAACTGAAAAAAAAGAAAGGGCCTCAGTGATGCTGCGGCGAACACGTGAGCTCCCAAAAAGAGTGACTGCATGTTCGAAGTTCAACTGCGATTCTCAGTTTTGCAAAAACCTCAGCATCATTGCGGTTGTATTTCATCTCTGTCGATCTCTCTTTCTTTTTATCTAAAATCTCCCATTGACTGACTGGAAAGTTAGCAAAGCGTCCTGAAAAGATAAAAAAAATTGTTCACTTTTGAAGAATTACTAAGGACTGAGGAAGCTTATGAGCTAGCGTCTCAGGTTTAAGAACAACTTTTCAAACTCTTAGGAACGTTCTATCCTTAAATCTATGCTCTGGTAAAAACTTTTGAACTCAATTTATTCAGGTCACTGAATTCACCTTTCGGTGAAGCTTTTTTTCTTCCGAAATGGGTTATCCTTGCCGAGTACCATATCCAACATTCGGTATTTGAATTGCCTTTCTCGTTTCACTTCCCTTATTTTTCCTTGTAACTAAAAACATAAACACTTTCAAGTCGTACATCGCTTAGATTCGAATGAAGTAAAGCCGTGAATATCTAATGATGAAGCTGTTCGAACTTAGTAAAAAATTCCTTCACTCATAAGTTGGAAAGGAGTTACCCTTTTAGTGATTCATTCAAAAAATGGTTATGATTAGATCTTGTGTGTAAATCCAATCTTTTCTTAGTATGGCATGTAACACAGCGAATTTTAAGGAAAACGCATTTTACTTGCTGGAGTTTTGAGTATGATGAGTGCAGAGATTTTCTATCCATCTTCGTTTGATTTCTAGCCGTTCTCCACATCGAACCAATAACATCGGTGATTACCTAAAACGTTTAATGTTATTTAGAATTTTATAACCTACTACTAGTACAAAAAGAACGTGTTTGGTGCAGTGGTCGGAGGTGCCCTGCAACACACACGTGGAATCGATCCCAGCTCACACGGCTCACCAAGCCTTCCACCCCTCCTGGGTCGGCGAAATGGTACCAACCAGACTTGTTTGGGAAAGTAGCAACATTGGCTTGAAGGCTACAGCTATTCATTGTAAGAGCCAGATATGCATTCAGTCACCGCCCAACGGTGCTTAATTAAATAGAATAGAAGGTGCATCCCTCAGAGATTGATCAACGCCGAAAGCTTTATTCTTTTGCTATTCATTACTACCAGCATTTAAAGCTCCCAACGGTTTACCGCCCCATCGTGGCGAGGTGGTGTTTCTGGATGTCGGGTTGCAATGTACAGCGGGTGAATCGTCCACCCGCAGGGTTTCCCAAGCTGAGAAGGAGTCCGGCGTTTCCATAAGGAAGCCTAGCTAAGAGTATACCAATCCGAGGATCCACTACTGTCCTAGGATCAAAATCGCATGGTGGGAAATCTTTCTCTAATCCAAAAAGGCTGCTGCTGTCTATGGTTGTAAAGACCTAGGGCAGACTTTGGCCAAGTTGACCTCGGGATTCCAGGAAACCACAATGGTCTAACCAGCAAATCTCCGAAAAGTGGAGATTATGCTGCTGCCCGCACAACCAGTTAGGACGGGCCATTCAAGTATCACGTATCAAGCAGGTAAGTGTTTGAAGCTAGAACTGCAAGTCGAGGATCACGAAATTCAGTGGACCAGCACGTAACGGCATATGTTGATTTTTCTGATAAGTAGAAGACATTCAGAAAAGCGTGGCTCAGTAGACTCATAGAAAAAATCACGGCTCTACCACCTGAATCACATAAATGATAGAACATTCTTCCCACGTTAGTTCTGTTCAGCACTGAAACTCCTAGAAAAACTAAAACTGAGAATTAAACCTTGGAAATTCCTAACGCTACAGCTGCAATCACAGTCTTGTCCTGTTGAAAAAAATCCCGCTCGTTCAGCTGATTTCATTTTTGGTATGTGAACCCTCATAATGAAAATCGTTGTAAATTGGTTTCGTTAGTTCCGAGAAATGAGAATTTCATCCTGTGATGTACAATAAGAAAGCTTTGTTTTGTTGTTAAAGATTTTCAAATCCTAGTGGCTCATAATCCAATCTGTAAAAACTATTACGACCGTTATGTATTGTTTATTATATACTACGAGCTGAGTAGTGTTGATTTAAACTTGTATGTGACTATTTTTTCGACACCAAATGCATTGAGGTCAATGCATGACGAAGGTTGCGTGTTAATACGGAGATGGCCAGTGAAAATGAACACTCACACCTACTAGAGATGTGTTTCGTGGAATGAGAGCCGGTACTGATTTCATATTTACAGGACGATAATTCCCGCTCTCGCGGTCTAGTCGTTTCGCTTCGGTGATGGCCTCTTCCTAAAGTGAACGACACTCATATATGGCATTTATGGGATTCAGCGTATTTAATAATCGGAACCAAGAATTAATGCAGCGCATAGTGATCGGTCATAGTGTAATCCATTGTATTTGTCGAAGGTCATGGGAGAAATCACAGATAAACAATAATAACGAGCTCATCGAATGTATCCTTGGCGGAATTTTAAAGAATGCAGTTTACTCCACAGGCGTGAATGTGTCTTTGCGGCAACAGTTTGTAGCACTTACGTAATGTTTTTGCGATTACGTCAGCTTAAACAATAAACTGACTAGACGTCCAAACTTCGAACTAGTTCGTGTATCAATGAAAGGACAAACAAACTTCTTGGTTCTTTAATGTTTCGTTTAAAAGCTAAGTTGACGAACTCGTAGCGACTTCCTTCCTTTCTGAAAAAGTCAATAATGAACTATTGCGAGATACTGTAACTCACCGTGTTGTAGAGGGAAAGGACGTTCCGCTTCAGTCGTCGTCGGATCATTCCCTTTAAGTTAATGCGTTTAAGTCTCTTATTTTGTTTCGCCGGCGATTTTCTCTTGCTACGTATATTATTGCGAAAATTGCGCATTCCTTTTAACCTGGTTCTGAATCAAGCTCTTTTTATCATCAGGGAAACAGGAAGAACCATTTTAAAAATACAGATTATGTCGAGCAAGAGATAATTAAAGATCTCCAAAAAGTGTGAAAATCGAAAGAAATAAGTGTAGTATAATGTAAGACACAAACTACGAAAACGAAATGCACAACACAATTGACACACTAATCAATATGTATTCCTTCTTTGATGAGCTTACACGAGGTTGATAATGATATTTATTTTCGGCTAACGATTCGACGTCTTCGTCTTTCCCAGAGCCAATGACCAATAATAAAAAAAATAAAAATAAAATAAAAAATGAAAATAAATAAATGATAATCAGTAGAAATAAATAATCAATAAAAAATAATAAAAAATACAATTGACACAGTTTTCCGAAATATTAGTTAAACGTGTTTTTGATTCACCGTTCATTTCGGAAGCCTGGGAACGCACGAACCATTGCCCTGTAAAAAATTTTATTTCCCTCGAGTTCAAAAATGGGGGCTAAGATCGTAGTTTATGATCCGAGTAAAATTCTGAAACGTGACAGCAATTTAACCATTTATAGTCTTCACGTGGTTGGCTGAAAACTTGTGATTGATGTAGTTATCAATGCCGTTAGCTCGGAGTAGTTCTCTCCTCTAAAAACCTCGAAACCTTACATGAAACTTCGAATGCCACTTTATTTTAAGAATCGGCTAGTTGCTCCAGTTACTAAGAGTATCAGAAAGATTTACACTTCTCGAAAACCAGAAGAACAGGTAGCGCTGTGGTAGTGAAACCTTTGAGAACGTCTCAAGACCCTAATTCTAAACCGTGTTCGGTCGAGGAACTCTTCTATTTTTTCGGGGTCGACGAACCAGTACCAGACTTTCTTAGAAAGCTTACTGTAACCGATAACAACTAGGGACCATCAAACATGGATATTATTGGGTCAGCTTTCGAATGATGGAGTACCGAGTCGACCAGAATCAACGAACTTCATCGAGAAGACGAGATATTCTCAGGCATACTCATATTCTATTTATTTGTCAATCCAAAAGAATGTTGAATACGAAAAAACCAAATCCAGTGGAGAGTGGAGGAATTGCTGTTACCCGCACAATATATGTGGAGACGGGTTATATAGAAAAAAAGAACAAAAATCATGCCATAGCACAATGAATGAAAAAGAAGGAATTGCATACAAGAGAGAAAAAATAAATTACAACAATTTTTTGGTAACATGAAACAGTATTCAAATAACATTAAGCAAGAACATCATATCAAAAAAGCAGATAACTAACTTGAATTTAGGATAGTCCCCGTCGCCTGATGACATTTTCGCTAGCTCTGCTTTCATAAACATTTTCAACTTTGCAGCTTTGCTTCCACCGTCTGAAGCTACAGCAGTTTTCTTTTTCTTTTTGGGGCTTGTACCACGAACATTGGCAAAGTCGTAGTAAGAATAATGGAGCGCGTATGGAAAGGAGGACAGCTGAAACACTGCTTTCACAAAGGCTTGTTGAGCGACATCTTCACCCAAAATATCCTTCTTTGCTTTCAGTATCTGCTAGCTATGTGAACTATTCCACAATTTCTTAATATTCATCGTTGCAGTTAGAGTCTTTGGAGAAGATTTTTAGAAAAAGAGAGACAAAAATTCTCATTGGAGGTCAGAACGAATTCATCCAACTGACCGGGGACTCGGAGAGCTTTTCAAAGGAACACGAGCATACTCGGATGCTTCTAAGAGAAACATTTTTGTTTACCTAGCAACTTACATCAGATTTTTTAAAACGGCAAATAAATATTGAGCTTTTCATACCAATTCTCCATCGAACGCCTTCACGAGGCATTGAGATCCCAATTGAAGGTCATGCTCGTTGTCAATGCTATCCAAGCAAGCCACAAAGGCTCGTCGATTATTTCTAAACTGCATTTCTTCAAAAAAGCTATGTTATAGAAAAGTTGACAAAGCGCCTTGCAATTATTGTTCAGTAGAACATATTTGATGGGACAGCAACCTTGCGTAAAGATTTGATTTGTGCACACAGACAAATTTATTCGAACATTTGCCTTACTTGTATACCGTACTCTTACCGCTCCGGTATCAAAACGCACTATGAACTCATTACCTGTTCCTCGGATTTATTTAAGACCCTTTAAGTAGCCCGACCTTTCAGATGGCCCGGAAAGTACTACGCTCAAATGAGAGCGTTGACGATGGGACTGTAACTGACACCTAGCCTTGCCGTCGTATTTATGTTTAGAGTGGAAGCACCAATAATCGATTTCCCGCCATTATTCTGCTGTAAATAGACAAATGCTTTGTCATTTGCTCAACACAGAAGGAAATAGGCAAATATTCCGTGTTGTTGAACGAACAGTCGTAGTATATTAGTTTCACCCAAGAAAAATTGAAAAAACTGCGTTCTATTTCTAAACGCTCAAATTAGACTGCCCAAAAACGGTAACATTACGAAATGGTACCGAAAGCCGAGTAGTAGAAACATATTGGTTTATTATCTTCCTCTCAACCTTCTCACACGAAAGAGGAGCTTGTAACAAGCATTTTTCAAGCAGCCACCAACGCTTGCTTAGGAAGAGAACAGAAGGAAGCGTCCCGGAAACCGACGAAGCAAATAACCATTTCCAATGGATACGAAACTGTAGTCTATCCTTGGGATAGACTCAGAGAAAAAACCCAAGCACCCAGGCAGCAACTCTAGCGATAATAAGGTCCCGTTTATCCTGCTCTTTATTTCAAATGAAATGAGCGCAGCTACAAAACGTGTCTTAGGAAGGGGCGGTCTAGAAAAATCGGTAACAGTAATTGATACAACCTCCCCAACGGTCTACCGCTTGAACGTGGCTGAGTGTTGGGCTGCGACGTACAGCGGGAGGGTTCATTCCTTCGGTAGAGTCTACCAAGGTAAGAAGGAGTAGGGTGTTTCCAACAGGAAACCCAACTAAAAGTAAACCAATGCCAGGATCCGCCACCGTTTGATATCAGACCAGTCGGGCTGGAAAATCTTCCATGTATCCACAAGGGTGTGGACTGCCTGTGGTGGCGACGACCTGGGTGAGACTTTGACCTGGTTGACGGCGGGACTCCAGGGAACCGAACTGGCTAAACAAATAAAACTCGAAAAAATTGCAGATTGTGCTGGTGATCGGCGCAACTAGTGAGGAAGGGTCATCCTCGTATCCAAGCGCGCAATTGAAATAATACCGGACACTCGAAGACGCCAGTTATTTCGCAACCGCCCCTGTATGGCCGTCTATGTACAACGCGAAATTGCGTAATATGCCGAAACCGTAGACAGGGTGACTGGAAGGGCTCGGGTACGGCTTATCCGATCTCGTGTAAAGCGTGCAGGGATGAATACATTGGCGAAACGGGTAGACCACTCCACGTCCCTGTAAAACAACACCTATTCGGTAAACATAAACTTAAACCAAATGCTCCACTAGGGGCGCACACGACGCGGAATGGGAACGGGAAGGATTTTGAAGTAGAAGTGAACATCCTTGCACAAGAATCAAAAACGCCAGTGCGCAAAACTCTCGAAGCATTCTATTCTGGGTGCACTCCGAGAATCCGAAGATGAATCACATGAATGAATGAATCACAAACTTTCTCATCAGTATTTAAGTCTAATCTTTAAATGTAAGAGAGGCACATTACCCGCCTATGTGAACTCGGTGTGGTTTCACCCAGTGGTAAATACTCGGTGAAAAACTCATATAAAACGGTGAGCGTGCAACGAAGGTATTCCGTGTTTAATGTGATTAAAATCTTGGTTCAGCATTTTCTCTGTTTAGCTGGGTAGATTGCGCTTAGCTTGATCCCTCCAGGATCTGAGGAAGGCGAAATCTGTCAAAACGTCGGCTTCTCCGTCAATAAGGAATAAAATAACAACTCGTGTTTGCTCAACAACAGTATAAAGAATTATTGGATAAATGCAAAGGTTAATAGAAAGTTGTGTGAATTTTTTTAAAGAGTGATTAAGTATTTATTATTTTCCAAAAATTCTACAGAGTGTGTCGTTTTCTTGCTCAGCAATCGCGAGGTTTTTAAACAGCATACATTTACTTCCATAAAGAAAACACAATACAATACAACACTAGCTGACGTTTCGGCAGTATCGCCTTCTTCAGAGCCTGGAAGGGTATACTGATATACAAT
>UYYA01004193.1:0-129309 GCA_900624975.1 Angiostrongylus costaricensis | reverse complement strand
ATTGTATATCAGTATACCCTTCCAGGCTCTGAAGAAGGCGATACTGCCGAAACGTCAGCTAGTGTTGTATTGTATTGTGTTTTCTTTATGGAAGTAAATGTATGCTGTTTAAAAACCTCGCGATTGCTGAGCAAGAAAACGACACATTCTTATTCCAATGCCGAGGTTAAGAGAAAGTCGATCTTGGGAACTATTCTACAGAGTGTCAATCATTGTTATTAAATACTAGCCAGGAGATAAAAGAAGTGCTTATATTGCCACTGGCAAAAGAATATTGGTGCTCACCGGTCCATTTTCATATAGAGCTCCTTCCCGACAGCTCCAAGTAGGGCTCTAACCGCTTGCACGTACCATCCATAGTGCAGCTGTTCAACTTTTCTGTACTGTTCTTCTGTCATCGCGATACGTTTCATATCATCAATTTTCGATGATGGCGTAGACAAGAGAAAACTGATAAGTGATACTGAATAAATAATGGTTTTAAAGACTATTCAGCTTCAGTTCTAGTATTTTGGTGCTCATTAATACAATGACGACGTGGCTGGCTTTTTCGACGATCACCGATAATTTCACGGCAACTTCGACAACCAAACTTATTCAGTGCTCAGTTTTCCACTTCTAATATTTCAAAAATTGTTAAACAAATTCAAATCTCTGGGTATTCTAACAGAAGCAAGAAAACTGCCAACATCAACACTGCATTCGTGGATATAACCGTCCTATTAGACGAAATCCCGATCGTTCTGCAACTTCACTGCTTAAAACGTGAAGCTCGACGAAAAAAGACCACTCATGAGCTCCACAAGCCTAAGAGCTCATCATCATGAAAAAATGAGATTTCCATCTTGTTGGCAAAGATTTTTAGACCCTAGTAGCTTTACTTCAATCCATATATTTTACATTGAGTTATAATATGCTAGTTTGAAAATGAAATACAGAAATGTCTCTTGACGGGTATGCATTGGGACCAATGTACATCAGTGCAAAGTTTGCTAAAGAGTAGAAAACGTCATACGAAGAAAACTTACCTTTGATTACTACCAGATATGGTATAGTTCCTAATCCCATGAATGCATAGAACGAAAATAAAAGCAGCTGGAAAGCAGAATAGATGATTTGTTTCCACATAGGCGGAGCGACGAGCGAAAACGCCAAATCGACATCCATAAAAATTCGAGCTGAGAACGCACGGAACGATGGATTACACAATAGCCGATAATACACGTTAAGGAATACACCAACATCTGTCGCATGGACGCTTTATCGTCTCGATTTCACCAAATCACGTTCCCATATTCGAGGCTTGTTAACTCAGGCTCTCTAGAAAGTGCTGTAGAATTCCGAGATAGTCGTGCAATGGTGTTCTCAGTTTGTCAGCAAAGCCATGCTGCCACTTTGCGGTTGGGTGAAACAAATGTTGCCTTGCACTTTGGAATTTGCTAGAATGGAAACGATTTCTTTGACTGTCGTAAATTCTGCAACTAGTTCACTGACCACTGGAAAACTATATAACAATCTTACGGCAACGTAGTGCATATTTTTAATAGTAAAGCCTACACCATTAAATACTTTCACTAGCACGCCATACCATATCCTTCACCCATCAACAAACTTTTTGATAAATGCTCATGGAAAATTCTTCGAGAGGAAAAATTAAGATATATTTATTTATACGATCTTGTAAACCGATCTTTCTAAGCCGATGCGAGATTTGTTTCCTTCGTTGTTGTTATCGTTGTTGTTGTTGTTATTGTTTTGTTGTTGTTGTTGGCGTTGTTCGCGATGGCTGACGTTTCGGCGATTTTGCCTTCCTAAGAAAGTACGAGTGGAGTCCCATCAGTTTATAAGATCGTATAAATAACTATGTCAATTATTTATGCCGAGGTTTATAGAAAATCGGTCTTTTGATTTATTGAAAAATTAGGAATCGGGAAAGTTTCAACATGCCACTGCTCTTCTTCTCAAATAAAGCTGTTACAAATTCGTCATTAAGTCTGGAGAGTTTGATTACTCCGAGTTATCTCCATACGATGTCATTTGAAAAATGCACAAAGTGAGGTTTAAAACAGTTTTTTCTGCAAGTGCCATAGAATGAAATTTTAATGTGTTAGAGTATTCGTTCGCCTATTCAGCCTTTTTAGAAACGAAAATAACTCAAATAAGTAGTTCTTAAGTTATCAAGGATGAAAGGAGGTTTGGTTTTCTTTAACACCCCAACCTTGCGTGACGTGCATGAGAGTCTGATCATGCGAAATTGATGACCGCTTTCGGTCAATTAGTGATATATTATTACTAAACGAAAAGGTAGGAATCGAGAACTTCTCTTGAATCTTAAAAATTTAGAGATCTTCAGCACTCCTTTTGGAGAACTGCGAATATCCGACTAAGCTGCGAGAGGTGATGGGTGGTATTGAAATTTAGGATAATCGTTTATCGTACATTTCAGATATTCTCGCGATCCAGGAACTATGCTCATGTTTGTTGTTAATGGATACTTCAGAAATTCAGGGTGACTGCTGATGGCAGCGATCGATAGAACTAGCTGAGAGAAAGGCGAAACGAAGGACCGCCATGGTGTGGTGGTGAAAGCGTTACTCTCAGGAAAGGACAATAGCGCGTTCGTTTCCCGCCGCAGACACCTGCGGTCCGGAGTTTTGCAAAATCTCAGTATCACTGAAGTTATATTTCGCAATATACCCTGCCATCAAAAAGAGCAGGCAGCAAATAAAAGCGGTTAAGATTGTGATACTTCAGTAAATTCTTCCAACAGAACAAATTGTCTAATGATATTTGATTAAGGCAAGACATGAATGGAGCTCAAAATAAAAAGGACTACCGAAAGCTATCTCTCCCTTCGATACACATACTCCGGCGCGTGCATATGGTAGAGACCTGAGAACATCCTAGTGGGTTCATCGGCAATTTCACACAGAACCGACTCTACCACAATTGAATAACTTCGATGAATAGGTGTTGCTTCTAAGGTTGCAGCCGAATGCACTAGCGTGTTTGAAAATCTACGCGCATGAGGAAAAAGGGACAAGAAGCAGAATGAAGCGAGTGCTCGGTTCCACACGATGTGTAAATAGTGGAAATATGGGTCATGTAAATAAATGAATGTGTAGATAAACTCTGTATTTCTAGCAACTAATTTTAAAATTTTTATGACTTTAAAAAGCCTAAGTGGGCAGTTTTAAAACAAGCACCGACTTTCAGCAAACCGAACAGCCAAAATCAGCGTGTGTGAAGAGAACATTATGTTGCAGTGAACTCGGCCTAGCTTGTTGAACAACTTCCCTTTCTAAATGCAAACCTCGACAATCAAATGGAAAAGGAGACTGGTTTCTGTGCTCCGAAAGTCTACCAACTGGCTCTGGTTGAATAAACGAGAATTTACCTCTTTAGTAAAGATGCTTAGATTTCAATAGTTCTTTATTTCGGTCAAGACGTTCTGCGATGACATGGGATATGTGTGTATAAAACTGAAAGGATATAGTGTTTACTTTTCATTTACTACCTATTGTTATCTATATCCTTTTCAGGACTCACGTATTATCCACTGCACCAATTGTGCAAAGACACACTTGACACTTGACACTTGAACGGCCCGTCCTCACTGGTTGTGCGGGACCCAGCATAATCACCATTTATCGGAGATTTGCTGCTTAAGCTATTGTGGTTCCTTGGAATCCCGAGGTCAGCCTGGCTAAAGTCGGCCTTCTGTCGTCACCACCACAGGTAGTCGCACCCCTTGTGGATCGGAGGGAGATTTGCCACCATTCGGCTTTGATACCGGGACGGTGGTGGATCCTGGGATTGATATACTCTTAGCCAGGCTTCCTGATAGAAACGCCAGACTCCTCAGCTTGGGAGACCCTGCCGGGGAGAGGAGGAGGGGGAGGGCGAATCCCCCGCTGAACATCGCAGTCCGACACCCAAGAAAACCTCCTAGCCACGATGAGGCGGTAAGCCGTTGGGAGGAAAAAGATACTACTATTTTGATATTTTTTAGAAACCTCTCTCTGTTTAAAACAGGATCCCGGTCACCTGTTCACTAAGAGGAATTCCGAAACGAGTGACTTCATTTGTGAGTGAAAAACCGTTTTCTCCAGAAATGTAACGTCTGAAAACATTTTGAAAAAGCGTCAAAACTTCTTCGACATTGTGAAGAGGTAGAGCTCCTCGATAATGACCCTGGACTTTACTTCCGCATAGTATGTGTGACTGATATTCTAGAAAGAGACCTAATACCTATAGAATTAGTATAAGATGCGACACAAATCATTATGTCCTCTTCTTCACATCCGTTTGTTGTCTCTCATTTCACCCTGCCAAACAGTCATTAATTCGATTGAAGCATTGATTTTGGAACAAAATCCTTTGCTTTTATTTAGAGATCTAATGAAACGCTATAACGCCCAAATGTCAATGCTCTTCTGTGAGGTTGCAGAGAATCGGAAGAATTAATAGATTAATAGTTCAAGTTCGAAAGTTCAATTAATAGCAAGCATTCCTTTAATTTTTCGATATGACCTCTAACAGTAACCCCCTTTCTCGAACACAAGGACGCTGACGAGAATCATACATGATGTATAGGGTACAAAAAGCAATGGTCTCTTGCAATTAATGGGATCCATTCGTCCCACCTTTTTTGTGTGACCTCTAACGGTTACTCCTTTTCTCAACGCAACGACGCCGGCACGAATCACATACTGTCTATAGAATGCAAACACACATATTATCCCCTTTATTTACTGCCTTTTTCTTCTTAATGGCAGGGTATTTAGCGAAATATAACTCGTATGAAATGCTGAGATATTTGCAAAACTCCGGACCGCAGGTGTATGCAGTGGGGAACGAACACGCGCTGTTGTCCTTACCGGGGAGCAGCGCACTTCACCACCACACCATCCGGATCTTTCGTCGCACATATTAACGTTTTACAACTTTAAACCGAAACGCATCAGCTAATAGCGAACTTTATTTACTACTATTATCACGTGACTCCACAACACTCGTATCAAGTTGTGTCTACAGAAGCCTTCGAACTTTTTTCCTTGTGAATAGGTTCGGTTACTAGGAAAGCATTTTTTTGCCTTCGTCACGAATATCGTTGTAGACTGTACGAGTCAGTTCTCTCTGTACTCCTGATATAGCCGACCTAGGACATTCCCACCTAGATTGGAGCGAACAGGGTTATCCAATAAACGTCTGGTACCAATTCCTTTGTCCTAGAGAGATGTAAAAGTAGATAGGTCTGTTCTGCGATCAAACTTCAACTAGGATAAGATGGACCGTCCATGCAATGACCGGTATCACTGCCACTCTTCAAATTGCTCCTCCGAACTTTCAACTTTAAAATCTCAGTATAAAATCGCTGGAAGCTACAAATTTTCTCCAACAAGGTGTAAATCTACATACTAACACTATATTATTCTAAATGTTGGTCATCGTGCTACTATTTTTCTCGTTTCGATTTACTAAATCGTTGGTCTCTACAAAAACAAACTTGTGAATCATTGCAAATATTGTGATAATTAATCCGGCTTCTTAAGCTCATCTACACCGTGAATACTGAAGGATGATAGAAGTCAATACAATAATAAGAACAACGGTATTAATGAATACAACTAATTAGTAGTAGTCATACTAACACAATAACAATAATGGCACTAGCTAGTCTAACATGCTGTTGAATTAACTAAAAAGTTTTCAAACTTTTCAGAAGCAGAGGCTTCAAACACAAATGTTCGAAATCATCGATCTAACTACCATGTCGGTGAACAAACTATTAAATGTGATTGCTGATGGCAAAAAGTTCGATAGAACTGGCTCAGAGAGAGGCGAAACGAAGGACCCGCATGGTGTGGTGGTGAACGCGTTACTCCCCGGGAAGGACAATAGCGAGTTCGTTCCCACCGCAAGCAGCTCCGGTCCGTAGTTTTGTAAATATCTCATCATCATTAAAACAATTAAAGATTTTTGTCTTTTTTCAAGTACTGCTAATTTTTTCTATTATTTCGCCACCATTTACATGTTTTTTCTTCTCAGAAAACAGTGAAAACCGAAATGGAAAGTTTCCACCTCAACGTTTAGAAAAGCGCGAGAGCAAAATTCTAATCTCACATTTGAAATATTTCTAAAACTCTTGCATCACTAACTAGTAAGTCGACTATTGTCTTGGGAAAGAAAACTGAGCGTTAACGCTTTAGCCTTTTTATTGGTTCTCTCCCAAGAAGTGATCGTAGCTATGGAGCTCGAATTCAGTGGCAGGTCGGCGACGTCACCACTAAAACGCAACCACTTCGATGCAGTTCTAAGTGACTACGCATTTCAACCTCAAAATCTTTATTTTCGGTTTGTTCCTTACTGAACAACATGGCTTAGGCTGTTTTGAATGATTTTTAGAGAACAAAGTAACTTACTGCTCATTGTTGAGCATAAATCAAGAATGTTGGTCAGCTACCTTACTCGAACTCACTTCACATAAATGGAATAGGTTAGAGTAATGTGCCCTAGATATTGACCTGTGATTTAGCGCCGGCCTCGTACGCCAATCTTATAAGGAGCTTCCATCCAGCGACCCACGAACCTATACCTAATGAAGTTTAGCAAGCTATCCGCGTCAACTTTCTCATCAAAAGCAATAGCAATGAAGCGTTTCATAGCAAAAATTCGATACTCCTTGCCTTGCTGGGCTTAACAAAGTTCACTAACAAACTGTTTTATGAAAGCACGAATAACAATTTTTTAGCATTAATATTATTAGCTACACTTTTAGCATTATGAATGAACTACTGCCTTAATGGCAGGGAAACATTGAATAGAGGAACTGTCCGGATTCAATGCATAGGTTCAATCTTTCGAACAGAAAGGAAGCCGACCAGACAACCAGCCTATCGATGAACACACTCTGAGTATGGATTTAATTGTGCTTGTAATTACTTAGATATTGCTGGATATAATCCGTTGAGATAACAGCGCTTTAGCACTCGAGGAAAACTCAGTGACATTCATTTTCAACTTCACCGCTTTCTGTCATGGTCAGGTTAAGAACTCCACTAAATCTATCGTTCCGAGCTGATAGAGCAGTAAGTTACTGTTCTCCCCTGTTCCACCTCTCCAAGAAAGAATTCTTCTTTCTAAATTTATTTTCTTGCTATTGTAGTTTCATCGACAGCAAACTACTAGGTTGTTCCGAAATAAATGATCGTTTTTACTATATTGTTTAAAATGTCATAGCTTGCTTTAAACAAGACCATTCCAGTTGCATAAAATTTTGGAGTTCTGGAAGCGATGAATTCGTTGAAGGCATTTTTTGCGTTATCGTGGTTGGTGGAGCATTTCTCGCGCAGGAAGTTGTCAGGGTGCTTGAAGAAGCGATAGTCGGTAGGCGGGAGATCCGTTGAATACCGTGGATGGGGTAAGTTTTCGTAGCCTAACTCGTTCGACTTCATCAACGCTGGTTCCGTAACTTGAGGCCGGAAGTTTTCGCGAACAAGGACTTTTCTGTTGACTAATGCTGGTTGTTGTTGTTGGTGTTTACGGTGCATTTCGTTGATTTATTGGCAACATTCCTCTGTCGTAATCGTTTCGCCTGAATTCAATAAGCCGTGATCATTCAGCCTGACTTCAAGACTCGAAATAGTCACCATAACGTTTTTTGAGCAATTTCGGCTTTGGGAAGTGCTGCGGAGTCTGATCGCAATCCAACTATTGACCTCAACGTCGCTGACTGTCGCACAGAATCCATTCCATATTGCATGTCACAATTCGATCAAGAAAAGGGTCGTTTTTGTTGCACAGAAGAAGAGCTGACGAACCTTCAAGACGTCGTTTAATTCCTACCGCACCCACCCATTTGTCGAGTTTTTTGTCTTTCCTACCCGATTCAAGTGAATGGAAATTGTTTCTGTGCTTAGACAAGCTGTTCCGCAAACTCTCGAACAGTTGTTCGCGTGTTTGCTTCCACTAGTGCGTTCAATTTGTCGTCATCAAGTTCATTGGGACGCCGCGGCCTTCCTTATCTTCGGGGTCGAAATCACCAAATCGGAATTTCCAGAACCAGGTTCGCACTGCCGATTCACCAACACTACCTTCACCATAAAGTTGATGGTATTCTGAGCCCCTGCTGCGGCGTTAGATCCACTCTTTCACTCGTACAAAAAAAGACACGAAAATCATGTTGATTCATACTGAAGTTAAAACCTATTAAAATGTTTTTTAAAGAAGTTTTAGAAAAAGAAATGGAAAGAGCAGACGTATTGCTTTAAAAATGTATACTAAACATACACAAAAAAGCTAAACTTTTACTTGAAAAACTACGCGGGCAATTAAAGCAATAAAATCGGCCAAATCATACGTACCAACCTAATGACATCGTCAACAAGTGAGGGTAAGACTAGTTCGTAAGAAGATGCTTCTAGATGAGAGAATAGCTTTACCACAGGGTGGTGGAGCAATGCGATGTGCACGTATGATGTAGATTACATCAATAGCTGTACAAGAGGTAGTCACTTCAGACGACTGATGTGAGGATGTAGTACCCGACTTATAATGACAATACGATAGGGTAAGACACCATGTGTAAGCTCGTGATATCGCTCGGCGGCCGTTAACATGTTAAGGAGCACATGTAAGCTTGTAATGACATTGCCATGAGGCTTTCGTGTTAAGGAATACATTTTGGCTCGTGATAACATTGACTCGCGATATTCGCACAATGAGGTTAAGAAGGTAAAAAGTACATGGCTGTAGAATGAAGTTAATATACAACAGTGATCACGTGTCATAAGAGTTAACAATGTGGATCATCTACATGATGTAACACGTAAGAGAAATAGGAGGATCATAATGGTCCTAACGAAACCAGCAGAACGGTGACTCACGAGGCCATTTAAACGCCCTTGTGTAGGGATCAATGTTCTGGCATAGGTCCAGATTTTTTCCTGAGAACATTCGCCGACTATCACTTCCTCATCTTTCTTGACCACATTCTACAAAGCAAGACAACTCTCCTAAACAACTTTTTGCCATTCCCGTTTCCGTATGCGTGGAGACATGGTGGCATAATATAGACTGCTTGTTGCAACAAAAGTTCCTCAGAGTGAGGTGAAAACATCTACAAACTCCAAAATTGCTAAGTGACATGAAGAGCTGTGGATGTGTTCACTAGTATAGAAGCTTACGACAATATGAAAAAATGGCAAGCATTCGGGGAATGCTATACGTCGAACATAAATATATAATGCCTATCAGATTGGTGATTTCCATTTCACAGAGAGGACCACTCATAACATGAATGAATGCCTGTTTCTGGAATAAAACCGTGTTTTGTTTCTTTTACTCAGGGCACCTCGTCAAAGGGTAAAACGCCAAAATGTCATACAGCGGCGTGAGTTCATTTAAAATTATGTTAAATATGTTTTAATGTTTTTCAAGCGACTTCTCATAGTTGCTGTTTTATTGCGACTCATATAGGACGGAAATGATGGCAGTTTTCAACTTTACGTCACCGTACTCCTAACTATGATAAAATCATTGATTTAATGCAAAACATCAAAATCTACAGTAGTCTGTAAACAAGATTCAACTTTTTTTATTCTAAAATGATCAAATTCTCATCTTAACCTTTTTATTTACTGCCTACTATAATTGTTAACGGCAGGGTATCATGTGAAATACAACTAAGATAATGCTGAGATATTGGCAAAACTCCGGACCGCAGGTGTCTGCGGTGAGAAACGAACGCGTTATTGTCCTTTCCGGGGTGAAACGCGTTCACCACCACACCATGCGGGTTCTTCGTTTCGTCTGCCTCAGCTAGTTCTATTGATCGGCGCCATCACCAATCACCCGTCAACGGGAATGATCAAGGGAGCCCAAATCGACAACGAACCTAGTTGAGCTGAGGCTGAAGTCGAAATCACAATCTCATCAATCCTGCCGTTAAAAATTATAGTAGGCAGTAAATAAAAAGATTAAGATTGTGATTTCGACTTCAACCTCAGCTTAACTAGGTTCGTTCCCGATTTGGGCTCCCAGATCAATCCCGTTTACGAGTGAGAGCTGATGAAAGAGATCGATAGAACTAGCTGAGAGACAGGCGAAACGAAGGCCTCGCATGGTGCGGTGGTGAACGTGTTACTCCCCGGAAAAGACAATAGCGCGTTCGTTCACCACCGCAGACACATGCGGTCCGGAGTTTTGCCAATATCTCAGCATTATCTTAGTTATATTTCAAATCCTCATCTCGTAGAATCCACAAACCATATAGTAGGTAATTTTTAAAACCAAAATTCTTTGCGTTCGAAGAGTCTGCCAGTCCTGAAAAGAACACACCAAAATATAATCCGTGTTTGAAAAGGCTCAAGTTAGACGCTTGACGCAACCGAACAGGGGGCTCATTTTCAATAGAAATTTTTACTGTAGTGAACAAATCTGTCATTACTGAACACAACTTACTCACTCATGTTGTGCAAACATACCTCAATTCAATAAATGACAACCCAGTCGCAAGTATATGACCCAATTGCACACGATGTGTCCCAATCTTGATGACACGCCCATAACATTGCCTCTTATTCAATGGCGTCTCGCAATACCCGGAAGCCACCTAACACGTCGACGAAGATGCGAGCGCGTCTTGTTTCCTTCGAGGCTAGTATTTCCACATCGAAGCGACTCGAAAAGCAGGAATTCATCCAGCTGGAAACAATGAGATCACCAAATGTGTCGTCAGTAAGTCAGCGTTCTCTTCTTGAGCAGACAAGAAGTTGTCAATGAAAAGATTTATTCAATACATTTATAATTCAATATTCATTGGTTCTTGTTCGCCTTATTCGCTTTTCATTGGAATACTCCGTCGAGTGCTATGCATAAGGCATTCCTATCCTTTCAAAAAAAAATTGAAAACGCAATGAAGACTGCTGTTCTTGAATCGATGAATGGAAGAGGATCTAACCGTGTCACCATCGACAGCCACGAGGTTGGAAGAAATATACAAGAAATCGATTGTCAATTCCTTCCTGACCAGTACCCATGTCCTCTTGGTCTTCATAGAGCGCCTCTGAGCACCATCCCACAGTAAGTTAATTTGAAAATTTTCGTGTATTCGAGCTGATGGTTACTCATTGGTTACTTCAGTTTAACGTTCTAATGAGGATTTTGTTCATTACAACGAGAAATTGTTTCAATGTCATTCTCATTCACTAGAAACATGCATTGCTAAGGTTGCAGACAAAGTCAGAATGAGACCAATCACTTGAGGATTTGAATCACGTTTTGTGTACAATCGCTCTGTTCCAAGAAAAGCAGAGTTATGTATACAAGCGGGATCGATTCAGTCCCTGGCCAATAAAGCTCCTCCGCCTTCCCTCGGCCACTCAGAGGTCACTAAATTAATGCCAGAGCAAAGACTTCTATCCTGTGCATCCGTGCCTGTATTGAGAATACATCTGACCGATCAGCACTCAACGACATTCAAAACACCAAAAATCTTGCTGAGATCTGAAGGCTCCAGTAGATGACGGATGCGACCACACGAATGAAATGCAAGATGTGCTGGGAAAGGTCTGAAATGGGGTTGTATGAAGGTGAATGAGTAAAACACAGTGGCTACCTTTAAAATTGCGCTGAATAACTCCTTCTAAAATTTCACCTTAGCTGTAAATCTGCAACATATTCAAATTTTCAAAAAATGGAGACCAAGATTAATAGTTCCCAGGATCGACTTTCTATTAACGTCGGCATTGGAATATGAATGTGTCGTTTTCTTGTTCAGCAATCGCGAGGTTTTTAAACAGCATACATTTAACTCTTTTATTTACTGCCTTTTTCTTCTTAATGGCAGGGTATGTTGTGAAATATAACTCGTATGAAATGCTGAGATATTTGCAAAACTCCGGACCACAGGTGTATGCAGTGGGGAACGAACACGCGCTGTTGTCCTTACCGGGGAGCAGCGCACCTCATCACTACACCATCCGGGTCCTTCGCCTTGAATGTATCTCAGCTAGTTCTATCGATCTTTTTTGCCATCAGCAATCCATCAGCAGAACTAGCTGAGATACATGCAAGGCGAAGGACCCGGATGGTGTAGTGGTGAAGTGCGCTGCTCCCCGGTAAGGACAACAGCGCGTGTTCGTTCCCCACTGCATACACCTGTGGTCCGGAGTTTTGCAAATATCTCAGCATTTCATACGAGCATACATTTACTTCCATAGAAAAACACAATACAATACAACGCCAGCTGACGTTTTCGCAGTATCGCCTTCTTCAAAGCCACTTTTTCGTGACTTCCAATAAGGAAGTTTAGAACAGCTGATTATAGTCGCATGTGGTTGACGACTGCCAAGATGACCAAGTTGACCAAGATTTATACTTTTAAACTTTTTGGCGCAACTTTGGAAGCGACCAATATTAAAGGCACATAGGGCAGACTTGCTAATAACTTCATCATTGTTCAATTAGTCCGTGTTTCATTCTTGAGCTGGCACGAATAGTATGATTTATCCAACCACAATTCCTGTCTCGGCGGTCTCGTCCTCTCCAGAGCCTGGAAGGATGAAACTGACATGCAGTCTATTCATCTAAACGCTTCCATAACCGAACCCAAGTAAAAAGAAATACCCAGTACGTGAATTTTATTCTCGAACTGAACAGCTTCATTTCGACCGTTTTGTTCCTCATAAGCCTTTTAGTTAATGTTGCACACTACTGAACAGAACTTCAAATGTGTAGGAAATGTGCATGGTTGAGGTGAAAATATCAGCCGGAGATATGGCGCGTGACCACAAAACACTCCACTTTGCGGTTCATTTCTGGATTTCTGGGATTTATTTAAAACACTTCGAGAGTTTTACGCGCTTGGGCTTTGGATTCTTGTGCTGGGTCAGTGACTTTTACTTCCAAATCTACATTATATCTTTGTCTCCTATGCGCACCTACTGGAGTATTTCGTCCAATTTTAAATTTGCCGACTAGATATTCTTTTGTAAGGACGCGGCGTGGTCTACCCGTTTCGCCGTGTTCGTCTCCACATGCATTACAAGAGAATGGGTATATCGTACTCGAACTCATGCAATCGCCGTCTCTACCGTTAGCTCTAACTATGCAGTTTTGTATCATGCACCGACGGTCATACAAGCGTCCACAAGCTGGCTGGTTTTCGGAAAGTTCGGTAGTATTTCAACCATTGATACAGTTTTTTAGACCGGCTCTTTTCAATCATCGTTTCAGAGCTGTTACTTCGTTGGAGATAAATGTCAGGTTAAACCGGACCTAGAAAGGCAGCGCGTGGAGTGCAGTGGTCGGAGGCGCCCTTCAATACACATGATGACGATCGCCGCTCTCTAGACTCACCAAGTGCTCCATTCCTCCGGGGTCGTGAAATTTGTACCGGACTTCTCTGGGAGGATAGCAGCACTGGCTCGATGCATCGGTACGTCACCGCGGGTCATTGTAAAGCCCAGATATGCAGTCAATCACCTCCAGCGATGCTTAGTGAAGTCGAATGCATGGCATATCACTCAGGGATTGACCAATGCCAAGGGTTTTATCGTTTTTATTAGAAAGTTGATCCTATGTGCCGCTGATGTTTATCGCTTTTCAACAAAAGCGTTAAAAAATTTGAAAGTACAAATTTTAGCCTGTAATTTTCGAGAATTTGAATATAATGCAGGTCTCCAACTAAGATCAGTGACCCACGATGGGCCGAATGAAGGCGGACGAGCTCAGCTGGCGAGGGACTGAATCGATCCCGCTTGTATACATAACTCACTGTTTTTCTTGGAACAGAACGTTTGTACACAAAACGTGATTTAAATCCCCCAGTGATTGTTTTCATTCTGACTTTGTCTGCAACCTCAGCAATGCGTGTCTCTAGTGAATGAAGAATGACATTAAACCGATTTCTCCTTGTAATGAACCTAATTCTTATTAGATCGTTAAAGTGAAATTATCAATGAGTACATTAGCTCAACTACACGAACGTTTTCAAATTAGCCTACCGCGTGATAGTGCGCAGAGGCGCTCCATAAAGATCAAGAGAAGCTGAGTACTGCTCAGGAAGGAAATTGTTGGGCGATTTTCTGTAGATTTCTTCCATCCTCATGGCTGTCGATCCTGACACGGTCAAACCTTGCTCTATTTATCAATTCAGAGAAAACAGAAGCCTTTATTGTAACCACAATGATGATGACGTATTTGCAAAACTCCGGACCTCAGGTGTCTGCGGTAGTGATCGAACACGCTACTATCTTTTCGAGGGCTAACGCGTTCACCCTCACAAAATGCGGGTCCTTCGTTTTGCCTTTCTCTCAGCCGTGCTTACCATCACTTTCCACCATCGTTCAGTCGTCACTGTGTCTTTTTTTCGAAAAGCTAGGAAAGTCTAATGCATAGCCTTCGGCGGAGCATTTCAATCGAAATCGATCAGTGCGGAAAGGAGTCGGCTAATTTTAAAAAGATGTATCAAGCGTAAGCTCAGTTAGGTCGGTTAAAAAGTGTTCACGATTGGATGTGTGACTATAAGAAGGTGAACTGACTTTCAGATCTTTTCATAACGTAATAATTATTTTCTTACTACTATAAATGGCGACAAACAATGATTCCCTTCTTACTGCCGCCAGTAATGGTAATCTGCAACATTGATTCGCCCATCAACATAGGAGAAGCTTCTTCGAGAGTGCCCATTCACAGGCGATACATCGACGACGACGACATTCTTTTAGGGGCAAGTCGGAGCGTCGTGGCAGATCACCAGCAGTTAATGTCGAAGAGGTGCTGAGCGAACGAGACGTGCGCATGAAGATCGACCCTGACGTTGTGAAATCGGTGTAAGTTGGTGAAAATGGAGACATTTATAGATATATACTGGTGAATTTGACAGCATAATGACCTGAAATCGGCCGTTCATTCAACTGAATTATGACAGATGTTTTTGTTAAGGCAGCAAAATCACACGGCCATTGCCGCACTTCTCAATTTCGCTACTCTTCTGTGCAAAATCTTCAGCCTACATTCCAAAGCCTTTTAGAAAGGATAAGAAAAATAAAGCTTTCAGCGTTGATCAATCCCTGAGCGATGCGTCATGCATTTCACTTCATTAAGCATCGTTTGAAGGTGATTGGATGCATATCTGGCCTTTACGATGACTGGCTGTGCCTGCCGATGTGTCGAGTCCGTGCCGCTCTCCTCCCAGACAAGTCTGGCACCAATTCGCCGACCCCGGAGTGATGGAAGGCTTAATGGGCCAGGGGCGATCGATCCTGTGTGTGTGTGTGTGTGTGTGTGTGTGTCTGTGTGTCTGTGTGTGTGTGTGTTTGTTTGTTTGTTTGTTTGTTTGTTGCACGGCTCCTCCGACCACTGCGCCACACGCGCCCTTTTAAGCCTTTTAAAGAATGTTAATTGAGCAAAATCGCAACAATTAAGCATCCGTATTCACGAAAATATTTCGAAACGGGTTTCGCAGTTGTAAGCATTAAGTGCAATTAGAAAATGAGTCCTTTTCAATGTTTGGAAACGCCATGTAAACTGATGATCTATATAAATCTAATCCTATGATCCTGATCCTGCGATCTAATAAATTAGAGATCGTCACTTTACGATATGCTTGGATACTTACTTGGACGGTCCGTCTCACGAGTTGTGCGGACCCCAGCACATGTGCCATTCGTTCCTTTTTCTCGAAGTCCTGGTCCATGGTGGTGCTCTTGTTCGAGCATGGTAGCGCTTGCCAGTCTCATACCGTGATCTGTAAAACAACTGCAGCTGTGGCTATAGCTTTGTTTATGAACACGTCCCCCAACGTGTAGGTGGTCGTCTTAGGGAACGTTTGTATTCTCTTGAAGACCACTCTACTATTCTTTTCGTCCAACTGTCGTGTTTTTCTCATTATGTGACCGGCCCATCTATGTTTCGCTGTCGATGTATATTCTCCTGGATCTCGAAGATGTGACAGATTTTGAAGGTCAGAGCTTCGCATTACGGCTACATATTGAGAATGACGGTTATATTTCGGAAAACATCGCTCAAGCGCTCTGTGACTAGTTCGAAGCATTCTTGATGTAGTTGAAGTATCAACACACGCCTATGCAGCATAACAGAGCGCTGGGAGGACCGTAGAATCAAAGAGATGAGCGCGGATTTTCGGGTCCTTAAGTTTGTCGGTGGCTTTTTTGAGAGGCCCGAATGCGGCCAAAGCTGCTCTCTTTCTGTCTAGTTCCTTCCTCATGTTGTTCCCCATATCCATTTATCGCCCAAGGTATACGCACGAGGTGGTCTCTGCAGTGAGAGAGCTATCGAATTCAATTTTTTCGCTTTCGGATCATGGTTTTTCATGAACTGAGTCTTTTTCGATTTACACGAAATCCGATCTTTTTCCCCGTTTCGTTGAGCCGGTTGATCATCACTTCTGCTTCGCTAGCACTTCTTGAGAAGATGGCAATGTCGTCGGCAAAATGGAGGATTGTAGGAATATTCCATCAATACGTATGCCCTTCTCAACCCAATAGAGTGACTTCATTATCCTCTGCAGTGCGGTACTGAGCAGTTTTGGTGATACTGTGTCGCACTGTCGAACCCCTTTCCTATGTGTATGGTAAGTGGTCGATGGAAAAGCTGTAATTTCGTTGTGAAGTCCCGATAACACTCGGTTAGAGTTCTTATGTAGGACGGGTTTACTCCTTAGTCGACGAGCGCTGACAGGATTGCGTTCGTTTCGACACTGTCAAACGCTTTTTCATAGTCGAAAAAGGTTAGGTTCAAAGGTGACTTAACGTTTAGCTGCAGTGTCTCGCTTATACTGATTGATCGGCGACCATTTACTAACTAAATATCCCTTTTCAAAAAGGGTAGAGTTATCGAATTTTTGTTACGTTTAGTAGCTGTACTGTAAATGTGCTATTTGTATGGATAATTGATTGAATTAGGTCAGGTTCCACCACCGTCTTGGTATCAAGGTCGCGTGGTGGCAAATCTCCCGCTGATCCACAAGGGCTGCGACTGTCTGCGGTGGCGAAGACCTAGAGCAGACCTTGGCCAAGCTGACCTCGGGATTCCAGGAAACCACAATGGCTAAATTAACAAATCTCCAAAAAAATGGAGATTATGCTGGAACCCGCACAACCAGTGAGGAAGGGCCATTCAAGTATCAAGTAATTGATTGAATTAAATGAAATTAAAAGCGATTTACCGTACGGCTATCCAGAGTTACCGTAACGCTCTAGAATAAAAAATCTATGTGATCATAACCAACCGGACACATTTCAGCTTGCGAAAAGCCAGCGAACAACAGGTTTCGCTAAAAAATGTAAGTGGTTTACGAATCACCCTCTAAGAGATTAGAATTTTATTGTTTTCATTTGCAATCGTTTTTGATAACGCAGTTTTCAACACTACCGTACGGTGTGGCTGAAGCTTTGCAAGAAAAAGCTTACCGTCTTCAACGGAATATGTTTCATAAATATGTTGACCTGCTTTGCTTAAGAAATAGTCACATAGACTTCCAAAAATTCTATTCGAAATTTTCCTTGTTACTTAAGCAAGAAAATGAGTCTTATGTAACTCATAAGATGGAGATTGTCTTGTCTCCAACTTTAAAGTAACCATTTAGTTGTTTATAAACAATTTGTTGCTCTCACATAAAAGCTGCTGGAGTTTGTAATTTATTTCCAACATTACACAACAGCAAGGGGGTGGATGGCACAGCGGTACTGATGTCGATGGTTATGGGCACGGTCCTGGTTCGATCCCGTCAAAGGCTCACCAAGCCTCTCATCCCTCCGTAGTCGGGGAACTAGTACCGGACTTGCCCGAGAAAAATCACTCTCTGCAATCCAATTGGGAACCCTGGAGCATCTCTATATCAGGAATCCACGGAGAATCAACTACAGCGTTCTACAACATTCATGATGAAATGGAAATCCTCAAGCAGCAGCCGAAGCCAAGCGTAAAAGTTGGGAGATTTTCGTGGACAATGGATGCGAAGAAACGAATCGAATGTGAGAAATGCTGGGATCCGCACAGTAGACGTGGAAACGGGTCATATAAAATAAACTAGAAAAAATCACCCAATAATCGGCTTTTTTACCTTTTCCTTGTTTGCACTCAAGGGTTCAGCTCTTTAGAGTCGGATAGAAGTGCAATGACTGAACAAGTGAGATTTTAGTTAACAGAACATGGTGATCGCTTCGTTATTTGAGTTGTTCCCACCTTTTGTTCGAAACTATTATGTTTTGATAACTCAAAAGATCAACTTTCTATAGCCGACTTTCCATAATCTGCGGCATAAATAATCGATGCATTTATTTATATGTACTTACGAAATTATCTTGTTGAGCTGATCCGAGGTTGTTATAAGTTGCTGTTGTTGTTGTTGTTTGTTGTTGTTTGTTTGTTGTTGTTGCTGTTGGTCGATGGCCGAAGCTTCGGCGATTTCGCCTTCCTTAGAGCCGTGCTTTTACGAGTATGAAGAGTGCTGTTTGAGTCGAAATCGTAACAGCGCAGCTCTGAGGAAGGCCAAATTGCCGAAACTTCAGGTACCGACCGACAACAACAACAATAACTACAACAACAGCAGGTGCATGCGGTGAGGAACGAACACGCGCTGTTGTCTTTACCGCGAAGCAGGGCACTTCACCACCACTCCATCCGGGTCCTTCGTTTTGCCTGTCTCTCAGCTAGTTCTATCGATCTTTTGCCATCAGGAACCACCCGTCAACGGGATTGATCTGGGGGGCCCAAATCGGCAACGAACCCAGTTAAGCTGAGGCCGCAGTTATAATCACAATTTAACGTAGGACCCGGATGGTGTGGTGGCGAAGTGCGCTGCTCCCCGGTAAGGACAACAGCGCGTGTTCGTTCCCCACCGCATACACCTCCAGTCCGAAGTTTTGCAAATATCTCAGCATCATTGAAGTTGTATTTCACAATGTATACCCTGCGGTTAAAAAGAATAGGCAGTAAATAATACGTTAAATTACAACAACAGCGACAACAACAACAACGACAACTTACACCAACCTCACGTAAGCTCAACAAAATCAGTTCATAAAAACACTCCATAAGTGGAACGTATTAATAAATATATCGATTATCATGTTTTCATCACCTGTATCACCTGTAGTACCGTTGATCTCGAGCGGACACCAGTAAATCTTCCATTTTTCCCTGTCGCGTGCAAGAGTAGCACAGCGGGTTCTGCTCGCCTTAGGGACTCGTCGAGCATCACATCTTTCTTCTAAACTGTTCATGAAAAACTCAGTTATTATCAGTCCCAGACAAGCTTGGTACCAATTTGCGGAGGTATGGAAGGCTTGATGTGCCATGGACACGGAGATCGATTTCACGTATGTGTCGCAGTGGCGCCTCCAACCACTACGTCACACGCGCCCTTAACAAAGTTATATCAAAGAAAACTACTTCTACTAGTCGCTTTTTCACGCAAGGAAGCTATCTACCAACTCCTTCACCTGTATTACCTGTAGCCCCGTTGATCGTCGAGTGACTTAACCAGGCGCCAGTAAATCTTCCATTTTTCTCTGTCGGGTGCAAGAGTAGCCCAGTGGGTTCTGCTCGCTATAGGGACTCGTCGAGCATCATATTTTTCTTCTAGGTTTTCGTGAAAAACTCTGACCATCGGGTTGGTGGTCTTCCTCCAGTACGTTTGACATGCCGAGGAATCCAGTCACTAACGGATCTTGTCCATCGGTTGCCATTCATACGCATTACGTCTCCGGTTCACCTTATCTTCGACAGTTTGGCGTAGATATTGGGGCCTTTCGTTTCATCTTTGATTTTTGATGGTTGACGCAGGTCGGGGCTTCGGATTCCATCCTTTACTTGTGTTAAACGGGATACTCCTAGTCCTTTCGACTGCGCGTTCGGTAATGCTGAGTGATCTTTCATCCTGTTTACGCAGCTACCAGGTTTCTGACGCATACGTTAGGGCAGGAAGTACCGTTCAGTCGAAAAGGTGGGCACGGAGTCGGGTATTCCTTGTTTTCCTCACTACATCTTCGATGCTCTTGAAAGCTCCTCAGGCCGCTCGTTTCCTTCTGCTCAGCTCTGGAGCTAGGTTGTTCATCATATTGGCTTCCCGACCTAAATAGATATAACTGGAGCATTCGGAGATATTCGTTCCGTTGAGCGTGAATGGGCATGTGAAACCAATGCCTTTTTCATGAACATCGTTTCTGTGAGATTTAGTTGAAGACCAATCTTTCCACAGGCTTTATCAAAGTCGGCAAGCATACGTTTCGCTTGGCTGTTTGTTGTTATAAGAACGATTTCATCAGAAAAACGAAGATGGTGTAATTGCCGACCATCGATTTTCACTTCCATGTTGTCCCATTCCAATGTTTGCATGACGCTTTCGGGGGTGGCGGTGAACAATTTTGCCGAGATGGAATCGCCTCGCCTAACCCCTCTTTTGACGTCGATATTAATATCGTTGTAGAATGGTGATATCTTGGTTGTGAAACTTTTGTACAGCTCACGAAGAATCTTTCAGTACTGAGTAGGGACTCCTTGACTATCAAGAGTTTCCAAGACTGCTTCCGTCTCATCTGAATCAAAGGCCTTCTGTAAATCGATGAAAGTGAAACAGAGCGGTCTTTTGTACTTTCGCGAAACTTCAGTGAACCTTGTTAACGTGTTGATGTGGTCCATCGTACGAACCCCTCTTCGAAACCCTGCTTGCTCACATGGCTGTCCATAGACCAGTGTTCTGTCAATCCTGTTTAGGACGACACAAGTGAAAAGTTTGTAGACGACGAGCATCAAGCAGATTGGGTGGTAGTTGCTGATATCATGTAAGCCACCCATTTTGAACAATAACA
Organism: Angiostrongylus costaricensis; assembly: GCA_900624975.1. Classification (NCBI taxonomy): domain Eukaryota; kingdom Metazoa; phylum Nematoda; class Chromadorea; order Rhabditida; family Metastrongylidae; genus Angiostrongylus; species Angiostrongylus costaricensis. The sequence goes on along the minus strand of UYYA01004193.1, from coordinate 108,469 downwards.
CGAACCTTGCATTCAGACAGGTAGCGTGTGAGAAGCCAAGCCAGTGTGTTTACGGGCACTGCTGGAGTGTTCTTCAGGTACTGTCCGTACCTGGTGTCGTTCGAGTTTTCACCGACGAACTGGCATGTCGGGTTTCGGAAGGGAGAACCGGTGGTACAACATACCCATCCTCCTTTATTTCATATGACAGAAGGTGGACGTGGCTATCGAAGAGATCTGAGTAGTATTTGTGAATAACTTTCTCCATTGCCTTTTTGGACGCTGTAACTGTTCCGTCTAGGCGTCGGAGTGTAAACATCTTAGTCATGTAATTGACGAAACTTCGGTGGACTCTGCGAATGCTTTTCCCAGCCTCTGCAGCTTTGACCATTACTGCTGCTCTTCTCTCTTTAAGATCTCCTTTTATCGCCTGTCCGTATTGTTTTACAAGTTCGGACGCCAGATCGCGGTTGTCTGCAGCTCGTGCGATTCCACACTGGCGTATCAGCTCAAATGTTTCTGAGACAGACGCCTCTTGGTGGCTTTCGGACTCTCGGCTTTCATAGCGCTAATGTGAAGATGTTGAATGGACCGATCGTATTCTTCGTCGATGTTACCGACAACGCCATCTTCCCAACAGCCGACTAATGAATTGAATAGGTCCCAGTTTACGGTGGTTCTGGGACTTCAGTTCTCGAATTTAGCGGCTTTTTCTCCTTTCGGCGAGAAATGGAATCTTGCACGAAGGCGACGATGGTCTGCTCTCATGTAGAGTTTTGGGACAACAGCGACATCGGTTAGGCAAAACCTTCTATTTACTCTGATGTGGTCTATTTCGTTATGGTACCCTCCATCAGGAGACTCTCGCGACCAGTCATCCTGTTCGTTCCACTCTAATCCATGGGTCTTAATGTGTCGTTCCTCAGACGTTCTTCTTGGTCCAATCTTGGCGTTGAAATCTCCACTGATAACCTTGAAAAATGTATGATCTCTGTATAACTTCTCCAAGTCAATATAGAACGCTTCGACTTCTTCTCGGTCGTAGTTTGATGTCGGCACGTAAACGACGATTGTCAAAGCAGGTATTGATCCACATCTTTTTAATCGTTGGGCATACTCACAGGCAGCTTGCCAGGCTCTCCCAGAGTGGACATGGAGTTTACTTGTTGGGGGCGACTCCTAACCGGCTCCCATATACTTCCCAGTCACTTGATTGCAGGCTTTTGGTCGAACTAACTCGTAAAATACAATGCGCATAAGCAAGAACGCACCCACACACGCATGCATGAGTACGAAATAGAGAAAGTCTGTGCCAAATCACCGCAGCAAAAACAGGGAGTCCATCCCCTGGGTCTATCTGCGTTTCAGGGAAGGAAAGATCGCTTTTAGCTCGCGACTATCCGCCGACTACCCCTATCCGCCACCTGGGCACGCGCCACGTAGCCTCGCGACGAGCAGGCTTGAGATCCCTCGTGTGAGCGAGATCCGTGGATATTTACATAAATGGAAATTATCTGTAGCAAAATAATTTCGTAAATTACTTTATCACGATTTTTATAAAAAAGGGATAAAGCTCTTGGCGCCGATCTATCCCTTGGGGACGGGCAATGCATTCGGCTTCATTAGACATCGTCTCGAGGTTATTGAATGTATATCTGGAATTTACAATGACTCGCGGTGGCCTACCGATTTGTCGAGCCAGTGCTGCTATCCTCCGAGGCAAGGCTGGTACCAATTTGCCTAACCCGGCGGGATGGAAGGCTTGGTTGGCCATGGGCGCGGGGATTGGTAACAAACCAGTCTGAGAGGTAGCAGTACTGACTTGATGCACCGGTAGGGTACCGTGAGTCAATGTATGAGCCGGATATGCATCCAATCACCTATAACGGTGCTCGATGAAGTCGAAGGCCTAGCACATGCCTTAGGGATTGATCAACGCCGAAAGCTTTATCGTTTTTGTTATGAATAATAAGGATAATAATAACGGTTTCCGCAACAATTACTTCAGAAAACTGCTGAAACAAAGAGCAAATAACTTTTACATAGCTGAGCTGACACGAGATTGGTGTAGAACAAGTAAAAATATTTCAGACTCAAAGAGAAGTTCGAACTCCTCGACCACGTACGGTGGTGAGCAAAGCGTGCAACACTTTTATTTCCTACCAATAATGTTATTTTTGCTGTTACTTTATCATTGCGTACATGTTTTCGTTTTCAGAAAAGGGCGGAAAGCACACCATCTCAGCATTCGGAGAAAATTCGAGGGCTAACTTCTAATCTGAAGTCGATGGAAACGTTGGACTATCCGGAATTTCTCGATAGGCATTACACCAAAATTGAACCTGGGGTTTCTCTTAACTTATCGATTAAATGTGCTTAAAAATTCGTAGGCGAGAGAGAAAATGCTGTCCGTATCAATAAGCGCCATGTGCAAAAATTTCAGGCACACAAGATTCAGTACACGATGGCGGAATATCATACGGTCACTCAAGACGCAAATCTACTACTATCATGTAAGTGAGCACAGTTACCTCAATGAGCCTATTACCAGCGCCAGGGTGAACATTTCCAGCCAGATTCTCACATCTAACACTTGCCTATGGTCCACATCTGTTGCAACCAATATCACCAGTGATTCCGTCAATCGAGTACTTTGAAGGGCCCCGTGAACTCCGTTCATCCCCGTCGCACACCAAGCTCTTAACGAAAAACGAAAAGCAGACACCGCAACAGTTTATTATATTGAATGCTGCGGATGTTGCTGTAGTTTTTCCTCGTGACGTCCTCATTCTCACCTTGCGAGGCCGTCGTAATTCAGACGCGTTTTTAGGTGAATAAGGCTGCCAACTATTGTGTTACAAAATGAAGGCACTAACCTCCCAGACAAGTTCATCCTGAAGGGATAGCAAAGTTTCTTGGTCTATAAGGCACCACCGAGCCAACGATGACGTGTGTTTAGTAGAGTACCTCTCACCACTGCGTGCACGCGTCTCTTTATTTTTTCCAGGATCCGTTTTTCTCTATCATTTAACATGTTCACAATAGAATAAGAATGAAAATTATTAAGGTAGAATAATTTTAGCCGAAAAAACACTAATTGACGTTGATCCACCAATTGTTATTGTCGGTGATATTCATGGCCAATTCAACGATCTCCTGAATATGTTTCTGCTCATTGGTCGCCCACCAGAGAAACGCTATTTATTCTTAGGTGCGATTATTATTGTTATCTTCTTCCCTCGCCTGTTCATTGTGAAACGGAACCCTCACATCAGAGTAACTACCGCTTCTTCTGTAGGGTAAGCAAACGCTTTTCATTTTGGAATTGTATTTACTTCCGCTCTCTTAGGAGATTACGTGGACCGTGGAATGATGTCCTTAGAATGTATTATGCTTCTACTCGCCTACAAGGTCAGGTGAACATCTCCAAAGCTAACACTTTGAAAGGCTTTGTTCACACGCCACCATGCAGATAAAAAACATGGATCTTTTCAGTCTTTCATCTTGTTACACAGAATTGTTTTGTTTTTGTCAGAATTGAGTCCAAAACTTCTCATGGGTGTGGCTTCGCAGCCGGATACCTGTAGACACTTTCGATGTGTTTGCAAATTATAGTAACCGAAACAAATTTCAAAAGGAAATCCAGTTTCTCATATTCTGCAGGCTACTCCGAGCTCTGTTCAGAATCGAATTGTTTTCAAGTGTAGATCGAAGAACTTTCAAGCCTTCCTAGGTCTGTTATCCCACATCCGTTTACCTGCTACGGGGAAACCATGAATGCGCTCGTGTGAATAGAAAATATGGATTCTGGAGCGAATGCATAAAACATTTAGGTGTAAAAGGCGAAACGGTATGGGCAATGTTTCAGGTATTCCATACATTTCTAAGTCATTTTTCTGTTCTCTTGTTAGCCTAATTTTTTCTCTACTATAAACGATTACTGTATACAGCGATGCTTTAACAACATGCCAGTGTCGGCATTGGTAGCAACAAAGATTCTATGCATGCACGGAGGCCTATCACCTAGTTTAGACACTCTTGATGTAAGTTTCCTACCAAGCTTATTAATGTGGTTTCCCATCTTTTGAAAATGAAGGCAGCCATTTACAAAAGATTTTAATAATAAAAAACATGCAAAATTATAAGTTCTAGTTTTGTATTTCGAACGTATGAGCTTACGAGTTCTACAAATAGTCTCATTCCATGAAATTTCGAAATCTATGATTGGAAGTAGATAAGATCGTATCCTCATTTCTAGCATCGGGATCTCGAAACTGTGGAAAGTCTTAAATTATCGGCAGTCGTATGGTTGTTCAAGCAGTGAGAAATGAAAGCCATCATTTGCCTGGAGAAGGCATTGCAGCTCTTCCAGTGGTTCATGCCGCACATATTCCTTTCATTTCTCGGCTTGTATAAGGTCCGAACGCACTACCATTGTGCTTCAACGAGCATCCACTACGTTGTTGTGTCGCACCATTTGAAGAAGATCTCCTTCGACGGAGTACACAAACACCTCTGGTATATAGCTGTCGTAGACATGACAGTCAAGCCAAAAGCAAGCAAGCACTTCGACGATTCCAGGATGATCGATTTCAGAGGTTATTGCGTACTTGTTACGCAAATCGCCAGTGAAATTATATGCACACTTAACGGAATGAAATGCAATGAATGAGTTTCGCAATAGAATGGCATTCTTACTAGGAAATTCCTTTGTGATGCGTTAAGACTCATGTCCTGCACTAAATACACAGACACTCTTGGGTCATACCAGATAGCTCGCAGGAGTAGGAAGTTCTCACTTAAACTGCAAAAAGTAAACTTTTCACAGAGAAGACTAGTACCAATTTTCCTACCCTAGAAAGAAAAGAGATTTAATGATCCCGATGTGGAGTAGAACCAACACAGTGCTCGATGATGATGGGCATTGCTACCACTGCGCCGCCCTCTTCGTTTTGATACTTATTTGTATCTAAAATGAAGCTCTTATTATAAAGCCGTTCTCGCCAGTAGGTGCTTAAAACGTCCTATTTGTTTTAATCGTAACTTAGGATGTTCGGAACACTCAGAAACCAATAAGAAATCCATTTCGTGGTGTAATCAACGACATGCTCTGGGCTGATCCCGATATGAGTATTCTGGATTGGCGCACCAGCAGTCGAGGTTCGGGATTCGCCTTTGGAACACACGTTAGTCCTACATTGCAAGTTTTTCATTTAACTAAAAAGTTAGAGGTAGATCTTCAAAACGTTTCAGGTTATTGATGATGTTTGTGAACGTCTAGGTTTGGAACTTATTGTACGAGCTCACCAGGTATTCGTGACACCTCTATGTGTTAGTTTACTCGAACATTCATCAAAGTCCCTATATAACTCAAGGACGAACAAATTAGTTAAAGCTATTTTTAAAAGATTTGCCTTGTAAAAAAAAACAGTTTTTTGTAGCACGCTGGGTAAAATAACCTTCGTAAAGATACCAACGATTGTGCACACAACGCACGACCTTCAATGGCATCATTTATATCTCAGCACGTTGTCAGTTTTCCTCAGTGAAGTAAAAACTGTTAGGATCTCGGTATCTTTGCCAATATGAATTGCAATATTCCACACTTCGTAGCACCGAAGTTTCACGAATGGTCAAAAAATGCCGTTTGTGGTGCATCAGTTGCATGTGTAATCGCATGAGTCGATCCATAAGTATTACGGAGGATTTTCGCCACGAAAATTGAGCTTGGGGTTCCAAAAATCTATAAGTACACTGCGCTCACCGAGATGGTTACTGCTTGAAACACGAGGAGCAATTCCTGAACCCATGTGCTAACGTTTTCTAAGCCCGATGCACAGTGCAGTGATCTGTGTTGGATAAGATATCGATTGAATACAAAACGTACTGCAAAAAGCCTGTGTACTGTGAGATAAACAGCCGCGAAGAAAGTAGGTAATTGGTTGTTCAGAAATAAATGAGCGTTCTTAACTAAGTGTCATAACTAGCTTCAAACAAAACTTTATTAAACAAAACGAAAACCTTAATGCTGCTGAGATATTTGCAAAACTCCGGACCGCAGGTGTCTGCGGTGGGGAACGATCTCAGCATCATTAAAGTTATATTTCGCAGTGTATACCCTGGCGTTAAAAAAGATTAGGCAGCAAATAAAACGGTTAACATTGTGATTATAACTGCAGCCTCAGCTTAACTGGGTTCGTTGCCGATTTGGGCTCCCCCAGATCAACTCCGCTGAAGGGTGATTGCTGATGGTAAAAGATGAATAGAACTAGCTGAGAGACACGTGAAACAAAGGACCCCGCATGGTGTGATGGTGGACGCGTTACTCCCCGGGAAGGACAATAACGTGCTCGTTCCCCACCACACCACATACCCTGCCGTTAAAAAGAATAGGCAGTAAATAAAACGGTTGAGATTGTGATTAAAACAAAAACCGTTTTGTATCTACACGTCTTTGCCAACGAGAAACAAAGCTATTCATTTTAGTTGCGTAAAATCTCAGAGTTCTGAAGCGATGAATTCGTTGAAGGCATTTTTTGCGTTATCGTGGTTGGTGAAGCATTTCTCGCGCAGGAAGTTGTCAGGGTGCTTGAAGAAGCGATAGTCGGTAGGCGAGAGATCCGTTGAATATCGTGAGTGGGGTAAGTGTTCGTAGCCCAACTCGTTCAACTTCTGCAGCGTTAGCTCCGCAACATGAGGCTGCGCATTGTTGTGGAGAAGGATTGGTCCTTTCTGCTGACTAATGCGGGTCGTTGTTGTTGGAGTTTACGGTTCATTTCGTCGAGTTGTTGGCAATACTTCTCTCCTGCAATGATTTAGCTCGGACTCAACAAACTGTGATGGATAGCACTCCTGCAGACCGCCAAACATTCGCCACAACTTTTTTTGGTGCAATTTCGACTTTGGAAAGTGCTGTGGAGCCTGATCGCAATCTAACCACCATTGAGCTGAACGTCTCCGGTTGTCGTACAGAAGCCACTCCTCGTCGCACGTCACGATTCGACCAAGGGTTGTTTTGTTGCGCAGAGTAATAGCAGACGACACTTCAAAAGGACAGTTTTTTGATTATCGTTTAATTCTGGCGGCATCCAGTTGTCGAGTTTTTCTTTGTCTTTCCTATACTATTCAAGTGAGTAGAAATTGTTTCTGTGCTTACGCCTATCTGTTCTGCAAACTCTCGAACAGTTGTTCGCGTGTTTGCTTCCACTAGTGCGTTCAATTTGTCGTCATCAAGTTCATTGGGACGCCGCGGTCTTCCTTATCTTCGGGGTCGAAATCACCAAATCGGAATTTCCAGAACCAGGTTGCACTGCCGATTCACCAACACTACCTTCGCCGCAAACTTCATTAGTGTTTTGAGCCGTCTCTGCTGTACTACGACTGAGTTTGAACTCACAGAAAAAATTGACGAAAGTTCGTTTTTGACATCTAAAACTGCAAAGCTCAAAATTGGTTAAAAAAAAATTAAATTTTGATAAAATATGAAGATATTTCTTGAAAAAGGTAATAATGTCAGCTTTTTAGTGGTGCATGGTATTGCAAGGCACAAAGAATATTTTATTGCTAAAAAATGCATTAAAGCAATAAATATTTTGAAATGCTCATTTATTTCCGAACAGCCTAGTGGATAAACACTGGTACCATAATGTCGACCCACACATGAGTGGAAATCTCCTCACATCGGTCTCTATGTGTCAACATATGTCCCTCGTTACTTTTTAATTCAGTAAAATTTGTCACCAATCAGGGCCAACTTTCAAGTTTTCTAAGCAGAAACTTCGCTTCCATTTTGCGAATGTCGTATTCGAGTCTGAAGTAGTTCGTGCCAAAGCGATATGGCGGGACGTTTTACCCTTGTAGCTTTGTGATTTTATGCGACTCTTTCATATGACGAAGTCCCTCTATTCAACTTGTAATCATGAAATGTGATCATTGCCTTACCAAACAAACTGGGTTGAGAAGAGATTTTTGCCTTTTTCATTTTTCTTTCTGATATTTCACTCGAATGATCTGTAAGAATGATGGATATTTTCGATGTAGATGTGTCTCGACGGCTTTTGGTTGACTCCAAATAGACGACTTCTCACTCTATTTTCGGCACCAATGTACTGTAACTTGTATAGGTACGCATTGAAAAAATTATTCAACTCCTACCTTATGAGCCTTATCTTTATTAGAAATGCTGGAACAGTACTAGACGTCGATGAACACTTGCGATGTCAGCTTATATCTATGATGCCTGAATCTGTAAGTAGTCAGCTTCTTTCCAATAATAGTGAAAATCTACCTGTGCTGTTATCTATTAAACAACTTGCCTATATTTCATTCATAACAACTAGAGTAGGTAGACGGGCAAACGAATTCCCTCGGAACTCTTACACTTCGCTTTCTACCTGTTTCTCTATCTGAAGTTCACGCCTTCTATCTGGTCAAATCTTTTACTAAAATGTTAAATAGATTTAGCGAGGATGTCATGAGCGTGTGATGAAGCAAAACCGACTTTGGGACGAAACAGTCGACTTGATCTATGAAAGGACCGCTGCGTGACAAGCGGCTAGAATTAGGACTCACCTTTCATTTTAAGCTTCTGTGTTTAGAATTTCAAATGGGAAATTTTAGAAGTGTGGTTTTTTTTTGGAAAAACACTGTCTTTAGATCATTCTCACAATTCTGCTACTGTGAATGTGTATTCATCTGTACTTTAACCTGAAATAACGCAAATATAAGCAGCTCGGATATTTTTAATGTTAACGTTGTTCTCCTCCGGTACGGTCGTTGCTGGGTAACTACTGCATGTCGCTCAAATGACTTTTAATTGTGTTTTTTTCCCTACGTTGACGACATGGACAACTGTGAAATATCTTGGGGAATTTCACAAAAGATTTCATAATAAGTCCTTGTATTTATTTTCCTTTAAACATTCTCTATACAAATTGTTCGGATAAATTCAGCTCATCGTCAAAGCAAACTCAACACTAATGCTGTACGGAGACCTTTCTCTATCTCTTCATACATTCGCTCTGCTTCTCCATGTAGATTAATGTCAATAGTAGCGCTGTTCTCTTCAGAGAGAGAGTGCTCATTTCTTGGTCATGATGACATGACCTAGCTTATGCCACAAACTGTCGACCTTTCTCTTTCTTGTTATCACTCTCGGATGTGGAGTTCTCAAACACGAAGGGCAAGCATCGGTCACAAGCTGTGGTGAAATATCTGACGTTTTTGCTTACTATTTAAACCCGATATCGTAAGAAATTGTCACGCATTCTTCCTTTTGTCATACATTCCTCTTTCTTCGTCAATCTGAACTCGCATAGTGCCTGACTATCAGTTTAGTATGGAACCACTATTCATTCTTTCATTCTTACTCTTTCCTAATAGCCTATCTCGCTGTGTTATTGTAGTGTCGCCCACGGATTAAATGTTTCCTAATCTTAAGGTACCCGTTGTTGGGGGGATAGCAAGATCTGCATGTTAGCAGCAACAAAACTTTGGCTTAACTGCTGGCCCCACTCTTATTAAGTTTCTTGCAGTCAGCATCTTGACGATGTCGCTCTAATAGAGGCGTTTTCCTCTCATTTTTCAGTTTTTTTTTTCTACAAATACAAGAGCATTTTAGATAGCAACTAGTTCTATGAAATGTTGTAAGCGGTGGTGTTTAAGCTGGATGTTGTGCAACATGCCATGCGCTGTTATGCAGAGCAGATAAACTCATTTTTGTGATTCGGCTGAATGATGAGCGTGTAAAAAAGCTAATACCTTACCTAAGAAACTGCGGTATCCTTGACCTTAAAGAATTAAAGAAAAGAGTACATTTTCATTATGAGTCGTAAACTGTTGAGGCGCCAGAAAACACCAAGATTGTCACATGAGAAATGTGATCGTCTAACAATGTTTAGAGTCATCACACTGCTTGCCGTACTTCGGATTCATGTACTAAGGGGTCATGCACTGTAGCAGAATTAATCATTTCGCTGTTAAAGGATAAAGGATAAAGTTCTCGGCGTTGATCAATCCCTGAGGGATGCGCCATGCATTCGACTTCATTAAGCATCGTTTGGAGATGATTGAATGCATATTTGGCCTTTACAATGACTCGCGGTGGCCTACCGATGTATCGAGCCAGTGCTGCTATCCTCCCAGACAAGTCTGGTACCAATTTGCCGACCCCGGAGGGATGGAAGGGTTGGTGGGCCAGGGAAGCGGGGATCGATCCCATGTGTATGTTGCAAAGCGCCTCTGACCACTGCTCTTAGGAGTATACCTACAGTAGAACAGCGAACAGAGGCCGAGTACAGCGCTTCAACTTTAGACATAAACGCAATGACCAACACTTGACACCAGTCGCTGTCCCATTGTTTAAGCATTACTTTAAAACGGCTACGATCTGCAGAGTTGAGAGGCCATGCATGTTTATTACTCCGTGTTGCAGAATGAGCCCGCGGATGGTTTACATAATTGGAGTCATTCGATGTCATTCGACGTATTTGTATAGAGGTCGAAAAACTCCATCAAGTACGCGCTGCTAGGGCACGCATTACGTAGACGGCCCAAAAACATTTTGAATGTTCGTAAAACGGGTTCAAATGTGTACCAGCAAAACAGGTATTAGGTTTATAAACCCCGCTATTCTATCTGTGGGCATATCTATACAGGCGATGATAGGTTTAACCTTGCACAGTGATGGATTTGTAGTAGGTAGCTCGATTCTAAGTGTCGAAAGAACTGATCGTTTTAAAACTTCTACGCTTGCCCCACGGTAACCTTCTACTATTTAACAACTTGTTTAACAGTCTTTGCTTTTCTTTTCTCTAAACCACTTAATTTCCTTCCCAAATATAAATGATAGTTAGGATTTCTTAAAGGTGTTAATGGTTTCATAGAAGATACCGAAAACCGAGAGCTGATAACATCACTTCCGGAAACAGCACCCATCCAATCCTAGAAATTCAGCACTTGGATAGACTAAAGCGCTGGAATTCTCACTGAACTTTAACTCATTTCGGTCAACTAAGAGAAGGATGCTGAAAAATGTCTCACAGGATGAAAGCATGCTGAGGATATGAAGTAGAAGACACCTTGTCCTATCGCCTTAGGCGTAGATCGAAGTTCTTAGTGAACATATTGTTTCAATTATGTATTTCTTTAGGATTAAATTTTTCAAAAAATTGGAGAAACAGAATTTTATTTTAGAATGGTTGTAAAACTTCCCTTGTAAACAAGTACCTGCTGATGCTATCGGTTTTACTAAGTTGGTTTGAAATTATAAACGACCATTATTCTCATAAATAACACTAAAGATCTGCCATTTCGATACTACATAAATAAAACGGTAAGTTCCCGTGGTTTATCAAACTTTGAAGGATGCGTTGTACGACCGAGACCACTCAAGCACCGTTGGAAGTAAGTGATTCAATGAATATCTGACCTATACAGTGATTTGCTGTTGTTTACTTATGTATCGATAATCATTGTCTGTTTTCCTCCCACACAAGTTAGCTACCAATTTGTCGATCCCGAAACTATGGATGAAACCATGTGCCGACAAGTTACTGAATACTCGTAATAATTAGCTACAAAAGGATAAAGCTCTCGGCATAGATCAATCTCTAAAGGATGCAGGATGCATTCGACATCATTAAGCATCGTAGGAGGTGACTGAGTACGTATCTGGCCTTTACAATAACTCGCGATAGCTTATCGATGTATCGGGCCAGTGCTGCTATCCTCGCAGACGACTCTGGTACCAATTTGCCGACCCCGGAGGAATGGAAGGCTTGGCAAGCCACGGGCGCGGGGGTCGATCCCGCATGTGTATCGCATGTTGACCACTACGCTACAAGTTCCCCCATAATTACCTATATGAAAACCACAGGCCTGTTAATATTTTCTTCTTGGTTGGAAGTTTCGGAAGTCCAACAATACCTCGATAAGGAAACGAAGTACTTGATTTCGACACCAGTCCAAAATGAAAAACATGGCGCTGTTGTTGACGCATCTCGATCCGACGGGTGTTTTCTTATTCGCGACCGGCCTCCTCGTCGTCTGTTTTGATAGAACTTACGCGCATTAATCAATAACCTGTCTGCTAACTCACGCGTTTCGCCGTTATCCCTTTTTTCACTAGGTGTGACGACGTATTGCTTTCTTAACAGCTTGTCATTTGTGATGTTGTAGTAAACGATGTGAAATGTCCAAAACATCACAGACAGGGGGTTGTTCTGGTCTTCCCCACCAGGTTTTTGCCGATTTGCAATGGGGTATGTCGAAGTTCATAACAGGACCCATCGGAGGTCGTGTAATGGATACCCATTGCTTATTCCTGGGTTCGATTTCGTTTTATCTCTCAAATTTGAAATCCTGGGTGAAAACGTTCCGAATGTATGGGGTCTTGGGCTGTGCTGCTAGGCATTTTCTATGAAAACACGAGCGCTGTAAACATTGCAATCCATTGCGCTCAAGTTTATTCCTTTTACTTTTCGGATAGCAGAAACACCTTATTTATTGATAAAACCTTATCATATAGTTTCCACTGCTAGTGGTTATTTATATTCTGTGTTTTTATCCTAATTCAAGCTGAAAAATTTGCATATCACTTTTCCCGCGGCCTCCGGAAAGGATAATAGCGAGTTCGATCCCTACCGCAGACACCTGCGGTCCGGAGTTTCGCAAATATCTCAGCATCATTGTGGTTATACAACATTTTTGTTTTAACATAAACACAGAAAAAGGTCTATAGAGGACCATTTGAATAACAAATGAAGAACTTCGATGACTGAGTGGAAGTAAAAGTAAAATAAAGTGAGTAAAAGTGACCTATGGACTACTTTTGCACCATAATGAACAAAGTGATCGATTACCACTATGCTATTCGAGTACTGAAATAGTTACTTCAGTGCCACCAACTGTTTTCTAGTATCATGGTGACTCATTCTTCATAGTAGGCGTTAACCCGAACTGTAAACAAATTTCGCACTCCCATTCATGAGACCACGCCCCTGGCCCTAGAGCTCGGCTAACTACCCGTGACTACGTTATAGTCATTAATGCTATGAATGAAAAACGTCGCACAAAATGCGTAGCGCTCTTCGTGTCCAGTGAGACGTCAAACGTCACTGGTGACTAGGCTTGGCGCGCCACAGGAAGGAATGGCGGTTCCGCTCGGGCTTGTTCATTTTCATCGATTATTTTCGGGTTTCAATATTTGTTAAGCATATGATGCTTTCACTTCCTCATTTTTTACTCTAAAAGTTCGTAACTCATGTCGCATGTATATCCTAGCTTTCTTTATTTTCGTTTGCCATTATTGTCTTTTCACCTACGTCGCAATTATCCTGTTTTCCTGAAAAGTAGAAATCTCCAAGTAACATGAATTATGAATTCTTTTTCCTAAAACTTTAGAAGTAAAATAAGCATTTGGACAAACTGTTTTCTCAATAGTTCTCGATTTTCTTGTTTTCTTAATATTTTCAAATTCATAGCTTTCATATGGAATGAAGCGTTAAGAATTTGACGCTGTTTTTCTTCGTATCCCTTATACTAATTTATCCTTGTACCTAAAAGTTGACCTATACCTTCCCCAGTCACTTGCATAGCCCTAATGAGGTATCGAGCCAGTAATTCCTATGACGCGTTTTCTCTTAACTTCAGCATTGATGCTGTTTTCTTGCTCACCACACCCGACATTGTTATTAAACTCTTTACTAACAGTAGATAACGTTTCAACGGATTTCACCTTCGTTAGATCCTCGAAAGATCAAGTTAACTGCAGTCTAACTAATCAGCCAATTATTTTGACCTTTCTAGGCTCTTCATAAGGCGAAATCCACCGAAACCTTTGCTACTATTAGTAAATAGTGTAATAACAACAGCTTCGAGTGTTCCTATCAATAATACAGCGAGTTGTCGAGTCAGCGTTTCTATCTTCCCAGAAAGTATGCTACCCATCAGCCGAACTGGCAAGGATAGCGGCAGGTTTGATAAGTCCGGCGCGAGTGTATTGAGTAACACCTCTAATCTTTGCGTCCCAGTTCCTACATAAGTTCTCATTTAGGACTTTTCTTTTGAGATTAACATTCCTATGTACTTAGCGATATAGGATCGGCAACATAAAGAGCGAGCCTCTCACTTTCGTTCGCGCTTATTAGCAAGGCCAACATCGACTAAGAGTTGAAAATAAGTTTGCATAACCTTATCGTAGGGATGGCTTAGTCTTCTATTGTAGTCGTTCTTTATAGTTCCTTTCTATTACCGCACATCGATGGTTTTCATTCGTTTATTTCATTGACCACAGTGTTTTATTTTTTGAGCTTCAGTGATGGCTCTGGCTGGACAAATCGCGATTGTCACAGGCGCTTCGCGAGGGATAGGTAGAGTTTTTCCGTCCACCCTTTCCAAATAGCTGTTCAGAAGATAGTCCCGTTGGTGGGTGATTGCTGATGGCACTGGTCGATAAAAAACTAGCTGAGAGACAGGCTAAACGAAGGACCCGAGTGGTGTGGTGATGAACGCGTTAGCTTCCGGAAAGGGTAATAGCGCCTTCGTACTCCACCGCAGACACCTGCAGTCCGGAGTTTTGCAAATATCTCGGCATCATTACGGTTGTATTTCACAGAATACTTTGCTGTGAAAAACTGTAGTAGGCAGTAGATAAAAGCTAACAATTTACGGCTTTTGTGTTTGCTGTTTTCATAAATTACCCATCTTTCCCAGATTGTTTACTCACCTATCGGTCTTAAACGATCCGTACTTAGTTTTTAGCCATTAAGTTTTTCCGACAACCTGAACCTGTAGTGTCTTAAAGCTCGTCCTATTTTGTTCTGTTTCTAACGCGCACATGTTTGAGGTCGAGGGATTGCGTTGCAGTTGGGGACAGCTGGTGCTACAGTGTATGTCACTGGTCGGAAGCCATCACAGAGCGATTCATCCAGAGACCAGTCACTTCCTGGCTTAGAAAAAACAGCAAGAGGTATGCAACAATTTCACTAAGATTCATAGTTGGTTGCGTATATAACTATTAGCAGAGAATTTGGTAAAAGTATTCTAGAGGTAGTAAGTGTAGCAGTCTGGCCAATGAACAAGAATTGTGGTGAATTGACTTCGTGGATTACAATATTTTACTTCAGTTGTCAGATTCGGATAATTACCAGTTCGAGGTGGAATACTCGAATTTGTGCTAATTTACCACCCTGGAATTTTTGATGTTTCCACAGAGCAACTCTTTTGATGGGTCAAATACTGGACTATAACCGTTTATGGTAACAATAAGGGATAAAAAAGGATAAAGCTCTCGGCGTCTTCATTAAGTATCGTTGGAGATGATTGAATGCATGTCTGGCATTTACAATGACTCGCGATGGCCTACCGATGTATCGAGCCAGTGCTGCTATTCTCCCAGACAAGTCTGGTACCAATTTGCCGATCCCGGAGGTATGGAAGGCTTGGCGACGTGACGATAGACGATGATGGACATTATAAGGTGTTGAGCCAACTAACCACCATGACTAATGGGGCTGGTGCTTATATGATTTTTGTGATAGGCGGCATGTTAGTAGAGGAAACTAGAGTTAATGCTTAAAGGGAGACTCCAGAAAATTCTTCAGTTAGTACATTGAATTGAGCGGCCTACACAGAAAGTTCGTGTGAAGGCTGTATAAGAGCTCGTATAGAAGTTCATGTGGAAGCGATGCAATAGCTTGTAGCACAGAAATCACCTACAAATTTAATTGAAAATAAGTAGGCAGCGCTCTTTATTTTATAGAGAATGTTGCCTGTAGTAAATTTTTATCCGACTTACGTCATGTTTCTTCTTGGTTCACATTAACGCAGGGCTATTTTCCCACAACTGATTGCAATGATTAACGTCGAGAGCTTTTTTTAAATACCATTTAGTAGAGGTTAAATTGCGCAAGTTTTCCATATGGTGCAAATGGAGATCTTTGCAGCTGGACGTGAGTCTAGAATTTCGTAAACGTATAAAAAAACCTTTACCTAGCCGCTCTAATGCTGTAGAATTGTTGAAATTTTCAAGCGAGAATTCGAACTTTTAAAATTCATAACGCACGAGAAACAAGAATGCATCGTTTGACAATAATGGTTTCTTCGAAGAAACCATGCTTGTTCAATTCTTTCGGTTTCAAATACGATCCTCGACGAAGTAGAGAGGAGTTCCGTTTTGTAGGCTCCGGTAATTCGAAATTTTATCTTGGTTGAGTATGAAGGCTTGCTTCTTGTTGCTAGAAATTTATGAATTTAAATGGGTGTTTTCCTGATAAAGATTCATAGATTCTAATGGGTTCTTTAGTTCGATTTTTAAAAAAGTTCATTATGGGCACTATAAGAACAGATGAGGCGCGAGTGTTTTGTGTAGATATGAGTCATATGCGGCTATTCCAGGTGATTTACTGCCACATCGTGCGGAATTCAACGTTTTAACCCATACCATATAAGAGCACTAATCGAGATTGACTTCTAGTGAAAACAGCGAAGTTAAAGAACCTTGCATCAAAATCACAAAGCTTTGCATTTTTGGAGCAAACGACCCTATTCTAACACGAGACAGATATAACAGACTTAACTGGTGGTCGTTGGAGTTACTCGATTATTGATCAGATGCTATAAATAAAGAGCTTTTTGAAGTGTAAGATTAAGAACAACTTGCAGAAGTCTCAGGGGAAGGTGTTAGTTTCATGTATGAATACTAGCTCGTTTTATGCGTGGCTCCATTTTGCCAAGAAATCACAGGAAGCACCAGTTTACCAAAGCGCCATAGAAACAAAATCTTCAACTCAGGAAACCTACTTGACTCAAGAAATGTAATTCTAATTTGTAATTCCACTTTTATTTCAACCTTGTTTTTCACTAGCTATAAATTTGTAAATTGAGAAGGTGTGTTAAAGAAAAGTCGTACGTTTAGAAGTAAGCGAACGAGGCGGAAAGGGAATCGCGTCATACGTTGACCATTCGAACATGGATGAGGTCAAGGAATTCTTTGAGAGAATCGAACGCGACGAAAATGGCCGACTGGACATTCTTGTAAACAACGCTTACTCTGCTGTAAAGGCAAGATTTTTGTCATTAAAATCCTTATTTTCTCTTCCTTGTTTAGCTAAGTTGTTGGTTTCTATGCGTTCAGATATTTTAACAGTTGCATGGCCTGTTTTCACGATTCGGAAAGACTGCAGCATACATTAAATTTGTTTTTTCCTTTAAACAGCCAACTATGCCGAAGTTCATCCTTCCACTCTTCACCGAGCAAAATGCTTGACCCTCCTTAAGGTCAACTGTACCGTTATTGTTATCCCTTCTGATGGCAACCCCATATGTTCTGCTTTCGATATGCATTTTCCTGGATCTCGATGGGATAAACCTCGATGATGTGAACTCTGTGTCGTCCGGTTCTTATGTATTTCGGGTATTATGGTGTTTCAGGAAAGACCGTTAGAAACTACCATGGGTGATGCGCAAATTTCTGTCGTTGGTATGTTGTTCTGCGTCTCAAGTGCACCACAGAGCTAGTCGGAAACAGTCAAAAGACTAGGCGATGGCGGAACGTTGAATCGTTTTTGACCGGTCCTTTCTCTGAGGCCCTTGTGAAATCCATGCTGCTGTCCCACACAATTCGTTCTTCAGGTCGTCGTTTCTGTATTCATAGAGTGTCCTTGGGGCAGAGGTGGCAAAGGTGTGGTACGGTTGCTGTGACCTTTGCATGGTATCATAAGTTATTCGAAAATTCATCTTCTTTTGATTTGTTAGCATTGTTATTGTTTTATCTGCTGAGTTGAGGTTTTCAAATACTAGTTCTCTCCCATTGATACTTCTGTGAAGGTGCAATAGTAAGTATGAAGTTTTTATGTAGAGCGGATCTGCTTCTTGATCGGCAAGTGCTGGTAGCATGCCATATGTTTCTACTCTTGTTAGATACCTTTTCATTATCGATGAAAGTTAAATCAAATGGCAGCTAGAATTCCCGACAGCCTCCGTTGACATATAATTTAATGTGGTCAGTTCAACGGAAAACCTGTCAGAATCCTGCTCACTTAATTGGTTGAGTGTAAAGCTTGCTCAGAAGGGAAATCAGCGATAGTTATTAGAACACTTTCGGTCCGTCTTAACGACCCAGACGACCACAACCGACGTCTTTTCGGGGATATGTTTTCATGTTGACTGAGACAAGTGCGAGAATGTCGAGGATTCATTTCGAAGGGTTTCGGTTGCGAATTATCTTACCGTGGAGTTTTGCCTGTCTTTATGCTCATGATCGTAGTTCGAACATCATTGGAAAGAACGCGTTAGTAAGACGACAATTCACTGATAGCAACAGATAGTTATCCTATCATTTGTCAACAGTAACTGCATAATTTTATATTCGCATAGTCGAAAAGTTTTTTTGCACAGATTTGTTTCTTAACATGTTTCGAATAACTTCTTCCTCTCAAGTATCCTCTTGGAAGAAAGTTCACAACTGGCCATTGTTACCAGCTAGTAGGTGTGACGCAGTCAAATTTACGTTTATTTTCTTTTCTTCCCTTATCAAGCATCTTCTGGTGTGATAGTGAAAACGGGATCCGAACTTCTCCACTGGTGTTCGGCACGGCTTTTAAGTCAATTGCCGAGAAGTGTGTAGTTTTCAGTCGACTCTTTCTATATCTGCCATTTGTGTAGAGAAAGAGTTCCTTGTAGAATGTGTTTATCATACATAACTTTTCTTTTCATCCTTAGGCCACAATAGATGTTGTTTTTCAGCTTGCATCATGCATTCGATTCAAATCATCTTATGGGGAAGGTAGTGGTTAGACTTTTCCCAGTAGTGATAATGTTACCTAGGATGTTACCTTTCATTTGTGAGGATGGGGTTGATATCAGCATAAGTTGTACTACTAGACGATTTCGATGTTCAATAGCTACCGTTATCTTCTCCGAAAATGAATGTCCATTGGTAAACTGAACTGTGAACAGGGACCCAGTAGTAGAGTCCTCATTCTCATTTTGCTGTTCGACGACAGTTTTTATCAGCATTCCTTTTACCACTTATGGTAAGGGTCTAGTTAGTTTAGTTGCCTTATGTCGTTCTCTTTTTTATTTGTCGCTTATGGGGATCACGCAGAATTAAATATTACCTGCGGCGTCAAGAAGAGTATGACGATGAAGAGGACCACTTGAGAAGACTATTTTGATTTTTAAATGTAGAACGAGAAATTATCTCTGTAGACTGTCATGCGGCTGTTATTTTCTTACGGTGAAATGGTTTTCTGTGCAACCACATTTTGTTTACTTTGCACGGGTTCTCTCTGTCTCACGGTGCAGAAGGGAGCTGACAGTTTACTTACTTACTTGGCTACTTGGATGGCCCGTCTTCGCTGGTTGTGCGGACCCCAGCACAATTTATGTTGTTTTGATGTTTTGCTGGTTTAGCCATTGTGGTTCCTTGCCGTACCGAGGCCATCCAGGCGAAAGCCTGCCCCAGGTCGTCAACACCATCGACTTTTATGGATCAGAGGGAGATTTGCCACCATGCGACTAATTTGATACCAGGACAGTAGTCGGCTCTAGTATTAGTTTATTCTTAGCTGGACTTCCTGACGGAAACGTCGGACTCCTCAGCTTGGGAGAGTCTGCTGGAGGGATGAATCTCTCGCTGTCCATTGCAGGCGGTAAGCCGTTAGAAGGCGCACAGTTTGCAAAGCATAAAGACAAAAATGTTTTATTTCCGTTGTGCCAGACTTAACGATGGCTTTGATAGGGCTTTCGAAATGGTCACTATTGTCTGTTACCGGTCACTGTATATAGGAGGAAAAGTTGCATCTTGGTTGATACGAGACCGGCGGTGATTGCTGGTACCGGTTTACAGCGACTTCCTGTATTGGTTTTTCCTGCGCACTCAGAAACTCACTGCCATGTGGCAGAATACCACTAAACTATAATACCTAGATAGGAAGTTAGGTTGCTGTTTTTTTTACAATATATGTCTTGTGAATAACTCATAACATTTGCACGTCCGGTATTTGACGTACGATTTCCATATCAGGTTAATGCAACGTCAAATCTATGGGTTATATTCGCTGTGTCATTTGAAATGTCCCTTTTCTGACTTTTAGAATATCTTTGAAGCACAAGGAAAACCCTTCTACGAATGTCCACCTGAGATGTGGGACCAAACCAACAATGTTGGGTTAAGGTGAGTTGCAGTAATCGTACGGCATTCTATTTTCCATTTGCTTAGCCGTAGTGAACAGTGAAATTACCTTATAAGGATAACCAAATGTATAGTACAAGGAGATGGTCATGGAGGGCTCAAAATCGGTTGCGATAGGTTTTGTTAAGTGTATAAAGTAGAAAATAAGTAGATACTTTAAATCCCAGTCGTATTGGACAAAGAATCTAGAGATTCGGTTTCAGGAATCACTATTATTGCTCAGTATATGCTGCTCGAATGATGGTTAGAAATGGTAGTGGTCTCATCGTGAATATAAGCTCGGCTGGTGGATTAAGGTGAGAGTGAAAATTGAGTGGTATGAGCAAAAAATGCAAATGATTGTTGTTTTTACAAATGTGATACAAAACATACTTCGGTGCACTATGGAGAGTTAAGATTTATCAAATGATGAGGTTATTTCGTTTCGTTGAAATTTTCTATCATGGAAGTGCTATCTTTTATGCGAAGTGACCTCGATTCAAGTTGCGTTTGTAATATCGAAAGTAATCTCCAGTTTGGAGTAAATTGGGATAAGGATGAAGCTCTCGGCGTTAACCAATCTATTTTGGATGAGCCATGCATTCGACTTCATTAAGTGTCGTTGGAGGTGATTGAATGCATATCTGGCCTTCACGATGACACGCGGTCGCCTACCGATGTACCGAACCAGTGGTGCTATCCTCCCAGACAAGTCTGGTACCAATCTTCCAATCCCCTAGTGATGGAAGGCTTGGTGAGCTTGGGGCTTGGAGATCGATCTCATGTCTATTGGAGGGCGCCTCCGACCAATGCGCTATTCGCGCCCCGATTGAAGTGCAGTTGTTTATTAATAAGACAAACAGGTCCAATTGCAGTTTTTATAATGTGAGTGTCCCATCCATCCATTTCACATCTATGTCTTGTAGAATACGAAATTGAGGTATTTCTTGGTGTGAAACCCAAAGTACTTCTTGATAATGACGTGTGTTCGTCAGGAGACATAGTTGTTCCATTGTGTGTCATGCCTAGAGTTATTCTAGCATTTCACATCTCAAGGACATAACAGACTATTGTGTGTATCCAGTCAGTAATTTAGTGCAGAGGCCACAGATAATAGATAGGTCTGCGGTTTAATTCCCAGCCTTTTGTTTGTGTGACTATTCCACCTTTGGTTTCCTGTGAATGCGAATGAGATGTTCCTTAGAGCAGTCCTAAACGTCTAATTTATTCATTTAGCTGTACATCCATTGGAGTACTTACCTGAAACGGACATGTAGCTTATTCATTAAAGCTGAAGCCGAACCGCGGCCTGTGTAGTCCTCAGGCCATCGTTTACGGGCTATTGGTCGAATCAGCGTACAGCCTGCATGCAACACAGGCGTGCATTTCTTTATGAACATTTCTACTTCAGTACGTAGAGGGTATAGGCCACTTAGGTTCTCCAAAGATGGATTTCATCAGCTGGGTACACCTACATCTAGAGACAAGTACATGAACACTTTTGGTCTACATTTCGCGCAATCTCCATACCCTGCGACACATTAAGCAACCTTGGGGTTCCTCACGCAAAGGAGATCTGTGGATCGGACTATGATTAGAACATTCTGTTCACAAAATACGCGACAGGTCTTAAGATTGGTTCATTTTTGAGTCCTGTACCTTTTTTCTACGTCCGCCTATCCAACAAGTCATTTTGGTAACTATGGAAAAGCGGTCTAAACTTCAGGGTTGGAATGGTGATCATTACTTATCACCGTCTTGGAACTTGATAAGCTACATTTTGTCTTTGGTCACATCTTCCTAGATACGGAAATTATGCTAGGCAAGCCTTTCGTTGTAGACGTTTAAGAATTACCCTCATTCTTTCAGACGATGGCGGCTGTTTTACAGCTTTGCATAACAGAAACGTTGCTCCTACTCCATGCGGAAATGTAGTACTAGTACTGCTGAGGTGTCGCGTAGAAGTTTATGTAAGTACGAAGCCGCAAATAGAAGGAAGTGAGCATTTGACGGGTTAGAAAGGGATTTGAAGCACATTGTGGTGGCAGCTTCTCGTGCTCGTGGTGTATTGCATGGTGACAATTAAGTGGAATAGTGAGGTTGATTGACCTTCGACCTCGATAACACCTTGAAAACAGTATTGCTTCCATGTTGAAAGTGACAAAGTTTTCGGAAGGGAACATCGAAGATGTGTCCACTGACATATTTTTGGCTGGCTCATCGCAACTTGGTGTACAGGAAAACATGACTGTGGTGAGCTGCATGGTAAAGAGATATTACGCGAAACATGGATATTGAGGTTGTTTTTTTAACGTTCTTAGATTATTAAGCTAACACGAGGTTGATAAACACGTTTATTCGGCTAAGGAAGACGAGGAAGACGGAATACAAGTCGATTAAACATCTTTATCAGCTTCATGTTAGTTTAATAATCTAAGAAGGTATTAACTGCTAATGCCCCCAGGTTGTTTGACGGTCGATTTGAAAATATTGACTTTTTTCTTTATTTTTAAAAAATACAAGAGCTTGCTGAGCTGAGCTTCGTAGCGAAACATTCACCAGAAAAGTCCAACATATGACGTCATCATAGGTAAGTTCCAAGTCTTGATGTGTTGGTTATTGTTTTGTTATTATTGCTAACATCACTCTATGACCGAATGATTTTTCTGTTTATCTGCCATTTTTGTTTTTTTTATTATGTTTATTAAGATATTTGTTCAATGTTCCCTACGGTGTTGGAAAACAGGCTCTCGACAGAATGGCATCTGATATGGCTGAAGAATTAAAGGTAGGCACACACTAGAAAAGTCACATTTGTGAAGAAAATCCCAGAACTTTTAAGCTTTTATAATTCGTAACCATTTGTTAACTCCGATCGGTAGGAAAAGTGACCATTGTTTCAGAAAAAGAATGTGTGCGTGGTCTCAATTTGGCCAGGTGCAGTACGAACTGAGTTTATTACCAACGTTATTACTGAGAAGAAGAAGGACAAGGTTTTGATTTTGCAAAAATTTTGAAATTTCACAAGGGTGTAGGTAATACTTAGGTCCATTCACTTCCCCTGCAGCAGCTTCACACTCGTTCTTTAGCAAAGCTATGAGCAGTACTTTACACAGGTAAAGAGTTCACAAGCGTTAAGAGTTGGATCTATCGTTTAAGAATGTGCTGTGTATTGGACTCCATTTTAAGCACTGCATAAGGGTGATTGAACGCGTATTCGGTGTATACAATGACTGCCTAGTAGTGTATCCAGTTAGTGCTTTTATTCTCCCAGACAAGTCTGGCGCCAATTTCTCTACACTGGAAGAAGCGAGAGATCGGTTGCTTGAGGGTATGGTATCAAACCAAGGAACAAATGTGTATTGTTTTTGGAATTTTCATCCACTTTTTTACGAAGAAGGAAAGCTCTTCGAAGATAAAATGTCCCTGTCGACAAGCTAACAATCTATATTCTTCGTCATGTTTCCAAGTACTAAATTTGGGGAATTGGAGTTACTTAACGCTGCCGATAAGCTGCCACTGATTTGATGGAAGTTTATGTTGTGCTGCTGCTAGTTCGATTCCGCTTCGGGTCAACCAAGCTTCTCATCCCTCCGGAGTCGAAGAGTCGGTACCAGACTTGTCTGGGAAAAAAAATCTCTCTGCAATCCAGTTGGGAACACTCCAGCCCGGTTATCTCAGGACTCTAGGAAGAATTACTCTACCAGCATTCTGCGACATTCAAGATGAAATGAAAATCCTCATGTAGCAACGGAAGCCACACGTAAAAGTTGGAGGATCCTCGTGGACAATGGATGCGAGGAAACGAATCGAATGTGAGAAGTGTTGGGATCCGCATAGTAGGCGTGAAAACAGGTCATGTAAAATAAAAAAAAATTACATTGTGCTGCCCATCTTCCCAACAAGAATGGTCGCTGTAGAAAGTTCAGCTTCCAATGAGGTATCCGAAGTTGTTTGTCCCAAATATGAGAGTTATTTTCCTCAGGTAACTGAGATGTTCGAACAAGGTGAAACGCCCGAGTATCCGGGCAAAGCTGTTGTAGCTTTAGCCAGTGATGGTCGACGAATGGAGAAAACTGGGCGAATACTAATTACCGAAGATTTGGGAAAGGAATACGGATTCAAAGATATCGATGGTAAGTAGTGTAGTGAGATGCTGTCACTGTTTCGCTTTCCATTCCGTACGTTCTCAGAAGTTGTTCATTGTTGCAGTAATTAAGCTCTCAAAAATAGTACTCTTGTGTGCGACATCCAAGAGTGTAGTGTTGACTAGGAATATTTTGAGGTCGAGAACCACCAAACCTTCGCAGTATCACATTTCTGCTATTGCGTGGCGGTCACAACCAGCTCGCACAGTGGGTACCGTCGTGGCTGAAGGTACCTGGATGGTTCTTATGGGGAAGTACTAGCCGGCTATGAATGCTCATGCTAAAGATGCTCGAAAAAAAATGAGAGGCTCACAATATGAAAGAGCAATGGTCATTCTTTACCAAAATTTAGTCCTTGTTACAATATTTGTAATCCTGAAAAGAACATGCATTAATGTACCATGGTAGAGAATCCACAAATACGTTTGTGTTCATATTGTTGACAAATCGTTGTTAATAAAACTTTGCATTGAACAGGTAATGAACTATCGCATTGTAACTTCTTGCAAATGACCGTCCTCACACAGCAGTAAGTAGCGGCGATACGTTTACTAACTGACTTCAAAGTGTTAACTTTTTTCATTTACTTGCATTTTTATCTACTTTTACTTGATTCGGCTCCCCAAATCAATCCCATTGACGAGTGATTGCTGATGGCACTGGTACATAGGAAGCTAGCTGAAAGAAACGCAGAGCAAGGACCCACATAGTGTGGTGGTGAACGCGCTAGCCCTCGCATAGGTTAACATCGTGTTTGGTCCCCACTGGAAAGACCTGCCATCCGGAGTTTTGAAAATATCTCAGCATCATTGTGGTTGACTTCAAAGTGTATCAACTTGGTGAAGTGCGTGTGTCTTAATGGTAGACAAAGTTTGCTAATGTATAAAATCATTAGCAGATTCTAGTTCTGAGTACACACTCTTCGACAAGGTTTATTTTCGTCTTTTATGTGCAAATTTATTTCTTGCACAGCCGAGTTTAAACCGCATTGGACAACTCTGGTGGGAATTCCTACCGAATAACATTGTTTGAAAAAGTATACTATACAGCATAGACATGTCAAACATATCAACTAAGTTTCGAGGGAATCAGTAAATGTAGCACACCGAACAAACTAAAGTTTACCCAAACCCAAAGGATATTACAGTCCATACAACGCTTAAGCAGACAACTATCTTCAACCAATCAAGAATTCTAGAATGAAAGTTCAATGACGATCGGAACTCCGAGTATTCGGAAACTCCTACCTTCAGGTTGACACGAATCATACGCACCTCGGGATGTTTCCGTTATTATCTACGTTAGACTTTGAATGTATGAACAAATACAAACGGAATAAGCGAAATGCATGATTTTCTGTTGTTGACAAGGAAGAATTCTCTATTCTTAGTTTGACCTGCTTCATTTCATGACTTCTGTAAAGAAACTTCATGATCATGGACATCTGTGAAGTATGAAATCTGCCTTTGGATGTTTGATTCGTAAAGATAGATCAATGAAGGGAACTAATCATGCAGTTTGCCACAAATCTATAATATTACAGCGAAACCCATATATAAAGAGTAACCAGTACAGGTTAGTCATGCTTCTAGCTTTGACAGAATGTCGTAAGTAAGATTAGTGATGTGACGAAATCGATCTGGACCTAGGTGAATGCCTCCATACCATCGTGAAACAATAACCTAAGAAGAAGGACGGATGCAATGGGCATACATTAACGTACAAATCTGATAACCAAGGAGTCACTTACGAGTACATTGTCTGCTCTCATTTTTTCCAGTAGTTGCAGCATTTTGCTACTGGCTCCTGTCTCCCCATCGTCAAAGCAGTTTTGCAACCTAGAACACTAAAACGAATGCTTTCACATTTACAGATAAGTACTACATAACGGAAGTTTACAGAAGCATCAGACAACTCCCATGAGTTTTGTCCACATTTCTATACTATTCAAATGTATACCACAATTTCTTCCATAGATATTACTTGTATACTTGGATGGCCCGTTTTAACTGGTTGTCCGGGCCTCCGCATAATTTCCACTTTTTCGGAATTTTACTGGTTTAGCTAATGTTCCCTGGAGTCCCGAAATCAGCCTAGCCAGTCTACCCTAGGTCGGCGCCACCACAAGCAGTCGCCGTCCTTGTGGATCGGAGGGATTTGCCACCATGCGACTAACTTGGCACTAGAACAGCGGTGGATCCTGTATTGGTTTACTTTGGCTGGACTCCTGATGGAAAAGTCGGACTGTTTCTTAGTTTGGGAGACACTGCCGGAGGGGCGAATCCTCCCGCTGCACATCGCAACCCGACACCCAGGAACACCTCTCAGCCACAATGAGGTGGTAAAGGGTTGGATGGCCAAATAGGATAACGTTCACTTAATCCTATATTTGCTTTTAAATATGGATTTAGGATCTATAGAAGAGGCTTTACCCTATCGTCTTAATTGCATAATAGTTTTTACAAAGTTTTACTTCAACTTTAAATACGGTTAATATCGAAATTTTCAAGAAATTAGAACACGAACCAAAGATTTAAAATCACCAACACAAAAGCACTATCTGCAAACATAAACTGCACATCTAGGAACAGCAATAAAGTGGAAGAAATATATGCCATAAGCTCCAGAAAACCATAAACTCACTATGGCATAATAATTTGTACTTCGTAGACAAAAATTTATAGATCCCAACTATTTTTATCCTAAGTAGTCAAATCTAGCATGAGGCATAATGATTCAAAGCTGAAAGTGGACGCTATTTCGCATTAAATGCATTTTATACAATGCACCTTGTACGTTATGTGTGAATACCCCCCTCCCTAGCGTGCTGGGTCAGCTTAATTGCTGTCACTATTCCCTGACTGAGAAAAACACTGGCCTGATTGATACCTAGACCAGCACAATTTATCGTGTATGCCAGATACGCATCCAATAACCCCGAACAACGCTTAATGAGGTCGAATAAATGGCTCATCCATAGAGTTTGGTCAACGCTAAACGCTCTACCCTTTTTTTTCACAGTTTATAGTTGTCACAGTTATCACTGCCTTGTTTCTTACCATATTAATTATCGTTTCGGAAGGAAATATGAGTGATCTCCACTATTTGAAATGATAAATGGCTATAAAATACGAAAGGTCCCACAACGACACTCGATGGCTTAGTCAATGAGTGTACTACGAGGCTATGAGTTAGTTTGTAAAACGGTCGCAATGGAAGGAAGGCAGTTTATGAAACGAAACAGAAAAATGTATTGTATTGCTACTACGCAAATAGGAAAAAAGACAAGGGTGCCAATTGTTCCTAACACAAAATTATACGGAACCTTGTGATTCGTCCATCTTTGGACTGGATGATTCGATAAGCATAGATGTTGTGAGTAGCACGAGCAATTTTCGGATTTTCCAGGAGACGTTCCAATACTAACTTTACCTAAAATCCAGTAATTGATAGTGAAAGAAGTGGTCCCAAATTCATATGTCTCCACGAGAATGGATGATTTTATTCGATGTAATTTCTTATTGAAAATACACATTTCGTTTGTTGAATTAAAACAGAAAACACATCTAATGTAAGAAATATTTACTTGGATTACTTGAATGGCCTGTCTTCACTAGTTGTGGGGATCGTAGCATAATTTTCACTTTTCCAGAGTTTCGGGGGCTTAGCCATTGTTATTCCCTTGAGCCCCGAGGTTAGTCTAACTAAAGTCCGCCCCAGGTCACCACGACACGCAGTCGCCGATTTTGTGGAACAGAGGGAGATTTGCCATCATACGACTAGTTTAATACCAGTACGATGGTGGATACTGGTATTGGCTTACTTCTAACTGGGCTTGCTGATAGAAACTCCAGACTCCTTCTCGGTTTGGAAGACTCTGCTGCGTGGATGAATACTCCCCCGCTGTACTCCGCAGGCCAACAGCCTGGAACACCTCCCAGCCACGATAAAGTGGTAAACCGTTGGGAGAAATGTAAGAGATATCATTGACCAAATATAAAAAACAGTGTAAAGGAAATTTGACCACTCAATGCGAATTCCCCTTCTACTTTTGATTTTGGTGTATGTATTATAAAGGAATTCCACATACCTCGTCTTCACTGTGAACTCTGGCTACGTGGGCTTGGAAGTGACTCTTGCGATCAGTTAGCACATCACCATGCTGGATTGCCGGGACCACGACGTTTAAACGAGAATCATGTTTATCCTCGTTATCTGAAGCGTCATTCGAACAATCCGGCCCACTTTCTGACACCACCCTGTTCTAATGGAAAATTTTAGGCGTTTCTCTATAACTGCAGAAATATCAGTGTGGGGATAAATATGAAACACAGTACTATTGTAGAAAGCCGATACTACAAAGGTATTGGACGGTAAAGACCGATTTTAAGCTCAAATAAGCTTTAGGGTCCTTAAAATCACAGATGAAACCAGTGATCGCTAACTGTACAGAGCTCAGAGAAGTAAAACAACCAACCTCGAGGAAATTTTTCACCATAGTGACCAAAGTATAAATAATTGGAGATCCCACATTCTCCAGCATGACATTATTCAACGAAGATATCAACTCATGTCGTTCATCTCTTGAGAGCGACGGACCACTCAATTCATACTGTGGCAACTCTCTAAAGTACAAGGAAGCTCTATTTCATTTTCATGGTTCCATACTTCTATAACGAGCAGCTCCAAACGATCATTAACGTAGTGGAGGGAACTCGTGACTTTATAGATAAGAACCTCACAATCTGTCTTCCCAGACACTAGTTTAAACTACCAAGTTCACGAAATCCATGGTATAACTCCAGTGAATTCCACTTCCACGGCGAGTTTAAATCGTCAAATCATTTTTCAAGCAAATTTAGATAGAAGTACAAGTTGTGACTTCATCTGTTCACGCTTATTTCAACGGAACTGATATTTTAAGGATCATTAACAGTAAAATCCTAAAATAACCAAACAAACGCCCTGTTATCAACAGCCACTTGATAGCAGGCATCGATCGACAACCGAAGAATGGGTGAATGCTGATAACAACTATAGGTAAAAACACGGCTGAGAGAAGGGGGAAACGAATGACCCGTATGGTGTGGTGGTGGACGCATCGTCAGCCCCCAGATAGGATAGCAGCGAGTTCGATCCCCAGCACAAACACCTGCAGTCCGAAGTTTCGCAAATGTCTTAGCATCATTGTAGAGAGGTGGTAGCTTATAACCAAACTAACTAAAGCAGAAATGGACTCACTGAGAGGGATATGTCTCCGGTAGAACTATCGACAGCTTCACATTATCTCTAAACGTGAAGCGCACTTTGTTTCCACTTCCAAACGAGATCAAATCATTGAAGATTGATTCCAGAATTTCCAACTCAGCCTGCTGCGCCTCTAGATCTCCCATCCAAGAAAACACTCCTCAAAAAAGTGACACAGTGAAGTGACAAAGTCACAAACGGGGACATCGGACCATCGGGAACGAAAAAAGATACCTTGTTAGTAAAATTTGTAAGCTCC
Source organism: Angiostrongylus costaricensis (assembly GCA_900624975.1). Taxonomy (NCBI): domain Eukaryota; kingdom Metazoa; phylum Nematoda; class Chromadorea; order Rhabditida; family Metastrongylidae; genus Angiostrongylus; species Angiostrongylus costaricensis. The sequence continues at coordinate 78,663 of UYYA01004193.1, read as the reverse complement.
AAAATATCCCTGACCACTGGTCGAGCGTGGAACCTGACCTTGATTCAGCACAGAGAGGCAGACCAGTTCAGCCCAGTCCTGAAGAGAACTTCGTCGACAGCTGCCCCAAAGCTCGCCCGTCCACGGGAAATCACCCAACGACACGCCGTCGTCCGACCATAAGGCGGCGTTCGCTGGCGTCTCGTCGGTCAGTTATTCCTAATTGTGAGAGGTCTGCACCTATGCTTTAGAGTAGGACGTTATTTTATTTTCGACGGTCTTTTTGGTAGTGTGGTTTTTTCGGTCGCCTCTCGTTATTACGGCTCGCCATGCACTCGTTTTTGAAGGGTCCCTGTCTTGTAGCTTCGATAATCGGAACATATACTGCCTTTTAGCCAGTCTTCAATTCTTTTGGTCCCATGCCATTCTATGGTTTTCAGGTACAAGGTATCAAGTGTTGAATAACAGATCATGTAGCGGAATTCCTAAACAAGACCCTTCATTTGTTACTGGTGAAGATCGGTCACCATCTAAGGATAATATGACTACTGTTGCTGGGCAGACGAAAGGTAATGACGATATCCAGTTTGCTTTGAATCTTTACAAAATTTAGGGATTGTACTAAATAAGGATGACTTTAGTTCCAGCGAAAAGTTTGGTGGTGGACAAAACTATCGATGGCATAAATTAGAGAACTATAAGAAGGACTTTTTTCCAGAACGGCACCCTAGGAAGAAGCGTGCACATCATCAGCAGATGGGATCATCTCCAACCAATAGGTCAGTTTTACTTAGGTACTGTGGTGCCTTCTACTTGGCCGTGTATTGTCCGGTTATAGAGACTCTAACGGTGAACATCGCTCAACTCAAGGACCTCAGAAGAGTACATTCTTCAAACCACACTTGTCCGACTACGAAATTCAGTCCGGGCTAGAAAGCGGTGTACTTTTGAAGGTACAAACATCCTTCTCAAATCTAAGAAAGAAAGGACCATGAGTATTCTCAGTATTGTTTAAGAAATAGGAGAAAAATCATATCAAAATTCTTCATGAGTGGTTTTTACTGATTTGACATTTGCTTTGTAACTCATAGTGACAGGGAATAACTCAGATTACAGGGTAGTATACGAATAAATCAAAGGAGGTTCGAAGAAGCGTTCATCAACAATCCCGATGGTAGTGATTTCACTGACATTGCCATTCTGGGAATGAAGGATCGGAATCGGGCACTTCATGGTGACATCGTTGTGTTTCGGATCAAAGCACGATGTGACTGGGTTGTAAGTTTCTTCTTTTTCCTTGAGCTTACGGTTAGAACCACAGCGATGCTAAGGTATTTGGAAAACTCTAGAATGGAAGTGTCTGCGGTGAGGAAAGAAGGCATTGTTATCTTTCCCGGGGGATAACGCGTTCACCACCACACCATGCTCGTTCTTCGTTTCGCCTTTCTCTCAGCTAGTTTTCTGTCTGCGAGTGTGGTTCATTTCGCATAGTACCCTGCTGTGAAAAATTCTAATAGGCAGTAAATAAAAAGTTCATTTTCCGGTTAGGTTTTATCAAGGACACAGTGGACATTGTAGACAGGTCTTTATTGAGTTTCAGGTGCTAGATAACGTCTATCAAGAATGGAAACGTACTCTTCGGAATGTAAAGGAGGGAGACGTAGAGGTTTGTAAGTATTCGCCCACTAGTCTGGTATTGACTGCAGCAAGAAATTTCACACTTTTCGTCATAAATGGCTTTATTTACCTTTACTCACTCTATTGTGGGATTGGGCTATTGCTGAAGCTTATCCTATTCTTACTCCATGCTCATAGTTTCAGGTACTTCGCGTAAATCTGTTCTGCTTTGCTAAATATGAGTGATAAAGGGACGAGATGAAGAGAGTAGTAAAAGGTCTGAGGTCCAAATACGTGGTTGATCTAGATGTTGAGACTGGGCGCAAATGGTTTGCCTGTCTTTCTTGTATCGAACGCCTAAATGAAATATTCTTCTTCGATAACCCACTAGCGTAATATGTGCTTTGATAGAAGGTTGTTCATTGCAGTATTGCATCGTGGGACAGCTTTTTTTTTATCTTGGCGTTCAGATCGCTTTAGAAACATCAGGTTTACACGCTTTTGGCCAATCATGATCATGAAGTTTTCAATCTGATCGTCCCTCTTGGTACTTCTATGTAGTTTAATTGATCACTGAATATAACAATGTGAAATTGACATATAACTTCTTACCAGGAAGTTGTTCCGCCGGACTGTGCTTTCATCACATCAAGTTTATCACAAAGCAGTACCACTGGAATTTCGGATGGCCATTAAGTCAGCAACAGTTATTTAGTGGAGACGAAAGCGATTGTCTTTTGTCTTTAACCTAACAACGATGACTTATCTGCTGCTGCTTCGAAGGTTTCTTATGTTAAGGTATTTTAGAAGTCTGATAAGGACGGAGATAAGATGAGTCTTCTTGGTGATAAGAGTATGCAGTTAGACGGAAATCTCGAAATTGTGAATGATTTGGGCAACTATTTCGAAACGTCGTCAAGAAAACAGTCTTCTTACCGTACCCTATCAGAATTACCACTTGAAGAATGGAATATACTTGATTCCTACCTACAGAAAACCGCGGAAGTGAGCTGTTCGATCTTTCTTTCTGCTTCTACCAACTTAGGTACTCATGTAATAAGATTTTTAAGGTAGTAGGAATCCTAGAACGGAAGCACTCTCGACTGACAATGGGCCGTCTAGAGCTATCCTCTGCTTCACAACGATATTGGATCAAGTTTTCGCCAACCGATTCGCGTATACCACGTCTTATGATTGCCGCTTCAAAACTTCCTAGAGAATTCTTGAACAGACCTCAGGTTGTGTTATTTAAAGTGCTTGGGTAATATCTATGTACTTATTTTTGCTGCTATGGAAATTCTTAGACATTTAGGACTTTTCTCAAATTTTATTTATTGCGAAGATACTGGAATGGACTGATGATTCCGTCATGGCAGTCGGTGAAATTCAGAAACAACTAGGACCAGCTGGTGACATTAGTGTGCGCTTAAAGTATCAAACCGTGAACTATGAGTAAAAGCATGCCTTAAGTTCTATTGTAGAAGATCAGTAAGGAATAGATTTTGTTATTTGCGCACACTGTAGGTGGAAACCGAGGGTTTGTTGGCAACGAGTGATGTTGATGTACGAGAGTTTCCTGAAGAGGTCATTTCTTGCCTACCTTCAGTTTCTTCGGAGACTGGTTGGAAGATGGATGGGGTTTGTTCCTTTTATAGTTTTGTCTTGTGCAAACGTTTATAACGCAAACGTTTCTTACCAGGATGAGATCACAAGACGTCGTGATTTACGTGACCAAATAATCTTCACAATTGATCCCAAAACAGCAAGGGATCTTGATGATGCTCTTTCTATAAGACCGTGTAGAAATATTGACGGGAGTGGTACTCATGGTTGGGAGGTTCGCCGTATTTGATTGTTATTTGATTGGTTTTATTGAGATGGAGTGAGTAATGAAGTTGAACTAATGTCTTTTGTTACTGTTTAGGTTGGAGTGCATATAGCTGACGTTTCTTATTTTGTGTTGGAGAACACACCACTGGATGAGTGGGCATTAAATAGAGCTACGAGTGTCTATCTCGTCGATAAGGTTTACAATTTTTGGGTTTCATACTAATTTATGGCGTCCATTCCAATCGCTTCTATCTAAAATTTGTCTTCAGGTTATTCCAATGTTACCCCGTCTGCTTTGTGAAGATTTGTGCAGTCTTAATTCTGGAGTTGATAGGTTAACGTTTTCCGTAATGTGGAAAATGGATGATAAGGGAAATGTACTGGATGAGTGGTTCGGAAGAACAGTTATACGATCACGAGTCAAGCTCGCGTACGAACATGCACAGGTTTTTAATTGCGAGTTAGTAATTGGTGCTTTCAAATTATTTCGAACTTTTACAGGATTTCATCGAAAATCCAGAAACTGACTTTCTTGATGCCGAGTTTCCCGAGATATCTGATGGAGTCACTGTAGCCCAAATCAAAGAAAAGGTGGGGACTGATGCTCTTAGCGATTGGAGGTTGGCCAGCATATTCATTTTAAAGGTGCTGCAACTTCACGACATCGCCAGGGTACTCCGACGGAATCGAAGACAAAATGGGTCGCTGCGGCTCGACCAACCAAAATTAAATTTTGTGCTCGATGACGAAACAAAGTTACCCATTGGGGTGTCAGTCTATGAGGTCATTTCATACATTCTTAGTTTAGTCTCGTTTTTGCTGAACGTTGTAAGTCTGGTGTTCTAGTGCAACCTAATTGCTAACTGCGTTTGTAGTACTACCTGACATTAACTCTTTTTATTACATGATCAATAAATTCCAAATCAATTCTTTTCAGTCAAAGGAATCCAATCATTTAGTAGAGGAGTTCATGCTGCTAGCTAACTTGGCAGTCGCGAGAAAAATTGAAAGGCATTACCCAGAGACAGCGCTACTTCGTTCACATCCCCCGCCGAAGGAAAAAGTACTTCGAGATGCGGTAATTTTAAAATCACATCTTTCATTGTTTTTTTTTTTCGAAATTTCGACATCATTTAATGTAGGACACGCAAGCGGTTCTTTGTAAAATCTGGGAACGTTATCAATTAGCAGAGGTATAACAAACGAGCAAGTTAGAGCTCATAGGAACGGTTTTATGTGAGGTTTTTGTTTCGACAAAGTACAACTTTGTTTTTGAGGTTATCGTCGTAGCAAAAGATCTGAACATTGGTTGATAGACCATCATTTATTACATTATCATTCAACTTCTACTAATGATCACGTTCATGTTGTCTCGATTGTTGGACGAACTGTAAATGTGTCATGTCATTAGGGTCATTGTATTTAAGATCAGGTGGTGCAACTTGATTGGTTTCCCCATAAGTGGGACATCATCACTAGAATTATGCAACGCTTTGGCGCCATTTCATCAGAAAACGCAGTTATGCCGATCAATTAACCAGGTACTTTTCATTCATTTCTGTCGACTTATTGGCCAATCTTGGCTTTCTACCATCCTTCATCATTTTTTTAGGTACTGTCTCTGATTCTAATGAAAGCAATGGAAGTTGCTCTTTATTTCTGTGCAGGTACCGTCCAGAGCCAAGCCTCTTACCACCATTATGCGCTGAATGTGCCACTGTATGTATTTTAACTTTGGTTTGATAATATAGTTCTGTTTCTGTCTCGCTACTCCGTAGTTCAAAATTACAAAAAGAGAAAAACGCGAGTAATAAATAACTTCAGGTACAGTATAAAAGGTGACCGATCATTTCAGCTATACACACTTCACATCACCGATCCGCCGTTATCCAGACATTGTTGTCCATCGCTTGCTAGCGGCAGCATTGAATTATTGTGAACCATCAGAAATAAGTACAACAGAGCTCGAAATCATTGTAAGCAAAGTTTAGTCATTCGACTGTGCTTACTGTAGGCCTGTACCAATGATGTCTTTCTTTTCGGAGTGGTCTCGAGTTTTCTTACAATGTAACGATTCATATGTGACTCATACGTCAAAAGAAATACAGTTCGTGCAAATATATGAGGCGTATTTCAGCTCTTATTAGGCTTTGTGCTTTTCTGTGGGCAACAAAAGACTTGTTTTTGCTTTCATGTCGAGCCTCGGCTTTTTTTATATCGCACAAGAAAGCGATTAAATAAGCATCTCCACTCAAATCCTGAGTGTATCGTTGATTCTTGTAGCTGCAACACTTAAGTTAAACATTTTGAAGTTTTAAATTGAAACAGTTTTTGAGTAGTTTTGCACACTCTTAGATAGATAACCTAGGTATCGAGAACTTACCACTATTCTTTGTAGAGCAGCATCAAGGCAGACTTGTTAATGAGAGAAGAACTACAAAGTGAAAACAAAAAATATAGGCATAAATAACTTGCTGAGGGCTATGTTTTCACTACAATGATTACTTACTTGGCTGCTTGAATGGCCCGTTCTCACTAATGTGCGAACCCCAGTATAATGTTCATTTTTTCAGAGTTTTGCTGGTTTAGCTATTGTAGTCCCTGGGGTCCCAAGGTTAGCCTGGGCAGACTGTGTCCCATGTCGTTACCACCACAGGTAGTAGCCGTCCTTATTGGATCAGAAAGAGATTTGTCACCATGCGGCTAGTTTGATACCAGGACAGTGGTGGATCCTGGCATTGGTTTACTCTTAGCTAGGCTTCCTGATGCAAACGCCGGACTCACCAGCTCGGGAGGCCTTGCTGTGAGAATGAATTACCCCGCTGTACATCACAGCGTGGCACAGAGGAACACCTCCCAGCCAGGATGAGGCGGTAATCCGTTGGGATGACTACAGTGATTGGTATGTGCCAAGTTCATTTAATGTTTACGACTCAAGAAGCTTTACATTAGCAACTGTGATAATTTACTCTTGTTTTTAGGCTAAACATTGCAATGATAAAAGGCTTATTGCGAAGAGAGTTTGGGAAAGCAGCGGAGAAATCTACTTTTGTGTGATGGTGCAGGTGTGCTCAGCACCTTAATCGGAGTCTGTTTTATATGAGTTAGTGGAAGATATTTTAGAGAGTTGGACCGATTGAAGCACGTGGCGTAGTTGTGAATGTTCTTGATGCCGCATTCGACGTTCTGATTCTCAAATATGGTGTGATAAAACGTGTGTACGTTAAGGTACAGTTTTATCTGTTATTTTATACTTAAACTTTATACTGAGTGAGCTTGTATGTTGATCTCCACGTTTCATAGGCTCTACAAATGTCTCGAGACCCGATTTTTGAAGAGGCTTCGTTGAAACTTACACTTTTTTGGCAAACTGATAAAGGTTTGTCCGTGCATATTTCTGCTGCATCATAGCGTCTTTTTACATCAGAGTGTTTTAGGGGTGATGGAACAGCTTATACAACTGTCTACTCTCGTTGATGTCGTGCTGACAGGTCTACGAGAACCGATGAAATACGAAGCGATAATTAGACCGAAATCTAGTCAAGAATCGCCAACTCTGTTCCAACTATGGTGTGAGGAACAAAAGTCCTCTAATAGTGAATGTGATAATAACGTTGACTTGATCTGAGTGGAATAGAGCTTTTTATCCTAGTCATTTTCATTGCCTATAATCAATAATCTTCTGATTTTTGAGGATCTCAAAATAGGGTACCTTTCTTATTACCATAGCTGGAATTTCCCTTCCGTAAATTCACATTTGTTAAATTAAGTTAATGCACACGCATGCTCTGTTTATACTTCAGCTTTTTTGTTTATGATTTACGCGTAGTGTTTTTAGTGAATTAGTTATCTGAGGGAGCAAAGATGCCTAGTTACAAAACATAAAGTGGCTCAAGTTGCTTTGAACTCCATTAGGTTGGCCTGGCGGTATTCCCTTCCCATTGTTTTGCAAAATAAATATAGTGATTTTATCGATGCTTTTTATCCTCTTAAACCAGTAGGTTACTAATTTCCTGCCTAAAAAAGCTGAGAGCGTTAGGTTTGTCATGGGAGCCGACCGAATCAATGACCGTGCACATCGCAAACGCAGCTGCAACCATTCCGCTGCATTCACCTGGGAGCATAGCTGGATCGTAGTCATTGGTATCAATTGACTCTAGTCCGTTGAGATTTTTAGTGAAGCTTTTAGATATTACATGTTGTCAGGAAGGTCATCCATTTCTTTATGAGATCATGTTTCATATCTTTCATAAGTTTTAGACTGTTCTGCTCTCTTTCAAGCTTTGGCAATCACTTCCTTCTTATAACAGTGACAACAATGCTTTGCTATCTCACGAAAAACAGCCACCTATTCGCTTTTGTTAGCCAGGTTTCGGGGACAAAACGACGAAACCGCAATAGAGAAGTCAATTTCCAGAGCGCTTGTGCTACCTGTCAATACAAAGTGGGAGACGAAAAATCCGGCAGAAACATTTTTAATGACGAGTCCTTCGTGCCGTTTAGAGGGGCCAGTGGCACACCACGAATACATTCCACGTAGAAGTCCAAATTGAAAACCACTGTACTTAAGCTGTGCATAAGATCGGGTAGATCATCGTGAGCATTGGTAGGGAGTACATCAGAATTGGAGCTGTGGCTGAATCGATGGTGATGAGACCTATGTAGGACTTGATAGGTGAAAGGAACTTATACTCTGATAATGGCTATACAAGGATTTCGTTGGCTGAGAGTCTGCTCCGGAAGAATACTCACTTGGTTGTCACGTGCAAAAGGAACAGAGAAGGATCCCTGGGGAACTTTGTCTAGTGGAAACTCCAGAGATGACAATCAAAGGCCTAACAGGTGGCAGCGGCATAATGGTGCTCAGGTGGAGAGATAAGAGTGACTATTACGATATCCGAAGTGGTAGTGATATCACGCTTACCAATTTTTCGAAATTGCAGGTGATTGAAAGCCACAAGTAAAGCCTGTTATGGACATAAACGATCAGTTGTATTATAGCCGAGAGGCAGGCCAACCAAAGGACCCGCATGGTGTGGTGGTGAACGCGTTACTCCCCAGAAAGGACAATAGCGCGTTCGTTCCCCACCATAGACACCTGCGGTCCAGAGTTTTGCAAATATCTCAGCAACGTTGTGGTTGCATTTCGCTTAGTACCCTGCCGCGAAATTATAGTAGGCACAAAATAAAAAGGTATAACATTGTGATCAGCTGTATTCATTCTCTATTCCTAATTCTATTCCCAGTATTTTACGTTTTTTTTCTGCCTTCTATAATTTTCAGGGCAGGTTACTAAACGAAATACAACCACAACGTTGCTGAGATATTTGCAAAACTCTGGACCGCAGGTGTCTATGGTGGGGAACGAATGCGCTATTGTCCTTTCCGGGGAGTAACGCGTTCACCACCACACCATGCGGGACCTTCGTTTCGGACCCCGCTGACGGGTGATCGCTGTGGCAAAAGATCGATAGAAATAGTTGAGAGACAGGCAAAACGAAGGACCCGCATGGTGTGGTGGTGACCGCGTTACTCCCCGGAAAGGACAATAGCGCGTTCGTTCCCCACAATAGACACCTGCGGTCCAGAGTTTTGCAAATATCTCAGCAACGTTGTGGTTGTACTTCGCTTAGTAACCTGCCATGAAAATTACAGAAGACAGAAAACAAAACGTAAAACGTGATTTCAACTACAGCCGCCTCAGCTTAACTGGGTTCTATGCCGGTTTGGGCTCCCCAGATCAACCCCGCTGACGGGTGATTGCTGTGGCGAAAAGACCGATAGAAGTAGCTGAGAGACAGGCGAAGCGAAGGACCCGCATAGTGTGGTGGTGAAGTGCGCTGCTCCCCGGTAAGGACAACAGCGCGTGTTCGTTCCCTACCGCACACACCTGCGGTGCGGAGTTTTGCAAATATCTCAGCATTATATACGAGCTAATACAGCCTACTACTGGCAGCGTATGATATGACATACAACCACTATAATACTGATATATGTGCAAAACTTGAACCCCAGTTCAGATTTGAACCCGCGATTACTCTTTCCGGGAGCTCACTTGTTGCACAGTACACTACCTAAGGCTCTTACTTTGCCTTTCCCTTGGTCAGTATTTTCGACTACAACTTCAGCTTAACTAGGTTCAATGCTCTCTTGTGCACCTCCGATCGTGTTCTCGTTGACGGATGATTGCTGATGGCAGCGTTAGACTCTCTGGGCCAAAATTAACAGTTATTATGGACCACGACGGACCATAATAACTGTTAATTTCGGTCATACATGCACCAATTGGTATCGATGCATTCAGTCGCGAATTTTTCAACGACGGTACCCGTATCACTTTCCACCTCCAGCATTTCACCTCAGACGCCGGTGTAGTGTAGGGGTAAAAGCGACCTGCAATAGACATAGGATCGATCTCTGCGCCCAACGCTCACCAAGCCTGCCAACACTCCATAGTCGACAATCTGCTACCAGACTTGTCTTGGAGAATAGCAGTATTGGTTCGATACATCGGTAGGCCACCGCGAATCATTCTAAACGCCAGATAGGCATTCATTCACCTCCACTGATGTAGTGAAGTCGAATGCAAGGCGCACTGCTTAGGGCTTAATCAACGCCGACAGCCTTATTCTCTCTTTTATCATGTGACCTTGATCCGCTTCTTAACATCTTATTCCTATTGTCTACTGGCAGTGATCGTGTACCTTCACTGCCGTGCTCTGTTTTGTCAGAGGTTTCTGATGGAGAGGTCCTACGCGTAGTTCATTGCTATTGCTTGAATGCGATGTCAATTCTGAGCCAATTTTTATTGAAAAATCAGATTTGCTCTTCCAAAAGCACTGTACAGTACCTAAACCACTTACCACTGTCATGTTGTTCACCAACACTTCGTTGCACCCCCCACCCAACGTCCTCCTCAGCCTCCTCCACTACGTCCGCTGCGTTGCGTATGCGTCGCGGTCTCACAATACGTGGCGAAATTCGCCGTTCGCGGCGCGTTCGCGTCGCGGTCAGGAATTGATCCGCTCCTCGCTGCCGGGCGTCCACTCATTCATTGTCCGAGTCTTTTGTGGTGTGGTTGGTCGTTGTATGTTGCTTGAAGTTCTGGTTTCGTACAATTGCAAGTATTCAATTTGTTGTAGGTGAATCAAGGTCCTGAAGATGTCTCGACGTGGTGATGTTGATGCGAAGGTGTACATTGGTGGTCTTCCACACGATGCAACGTCACAAGAGGTAAGCGTCCAGTCGAGTTGAGATTGGTCCGTGTTATGTACTGCGGACATGAACTGTTATGATCTGGTAGCTCAGTGACTATCAGTAGTATTTCTGATCTTCTTTTGTATATAAGGTTTTTGACCGTTTTTTGAGGCAAGTGAATCGTTAACGGTAAAGGACGGATTTGGTGAACTACCTTTACGTAACCTTTACGTTGTTCCCCGATGTGAATTGATTTGAATTCACAGCGTTTGCCCCAGGAAATTGGATATCGTACTAAGTATTAGCGATATGGAACTTAGGGTAGCAGGTCTACAGGTTGCAAGTTTCCACGGATTCTTTTTGCAGATCTTCCTTAGAGGTCTTGAGCAGGTTTATTTAACGGAGGCCATCGGAGCAAACGTAGAATGACTGTTATCTAGTGTATAGTTGTTGATAGGAAAATATCTGTTAGCATGAATGAATTTACATCATCGAAGCCTAGTAAATATTCCAAAACTTGTGAATAGACAGATCCTGGTTACTCTGCCTATTCAGTTTCCCAAATAGGAAATCCAGGATGTTGAACTGCAATGCGTGTAGACTTCGTTGGGTAGATGACGGCTGGTGGTTCAAAGTTCCCGTTCCTAATAGATATACCACTTCATGCCCATCCGAAAGAAGTGTAAATGGTAATTTCTGTTGATAAGACACGAGATCAATGTTCAGCAGCCGTTTTGTTAAGATCTTTATTTAATATTTGGTAATGATCGAAGTGCAATTTATTATATTTCAGATCGAAGACACGTTTCATCGATTTGGTCGTATTCGCAAAGTATGGGTGGCTCGTCGTCCACCTGGTTTTGCATTTGTGGAGTTTGAGGACACAAGAGACGCTGAGGACGCTGTGAAATCTCTCGATGGATCGTAAGTTGTCGTCATTGTTTCTCGTGTTGACCTGATTTTTGAATTATTGCGTTTTCCAGTCGCATCTGCGGAGTACGTGCTCGCGTTGAATTATCTCATGGCAAGCGTCGTAATGGTGCAAGTGGAGGAGGTCGTGGTTATGGAGGTGGACACGGAGGTGGTGGTTATGGTGGTCGCAGGATATCGAGGTAAAAACGAGGTTTTTAGTTTAAGTATGTGCTAGTCCTATGTGTTATGGAATTTGAAACAAGAGGTGTGCGGCTATTTGGTGTGACTGTGATAGAACAAGTCACAAGAATGATTCTAAAGTGGTGGGAAGCTTGCTGTATTCGTGTCCTTGGGTTGCCATGGGAATCGTGGTTCAAATATTCAAGAAATACAACCAAAGTGATGCTGAGATATTGTAAAAACTGCCTGAGAGACAAGCGAAATGGAGGAAGTGCATGGTGTGGTGGTGAACGCGTTAACCCTCGCAAAGAGTAGTAGCGTGTTCGTTCTCCACCACAGATACCTTCGATCCGGAGTTTTACAAATATCCAGCATTATCGTGATTGTATTTCACATGGTAACCTGCTGTGAAAAATTGTAATAGGCAGCAAATCAAAATTTAAATCATTAAGTAGTTTATAGTTGCCACTAAAATACGAATTATAGGTTCATATTTATCTATTCACATAAGTTGAAGTACCAGTTGAAGTGAAAGTAAAGTGTAAAGCAGAAAGGTTTCTTCCCAAGTCGGTGATGTTTACAATTCTTGACAAAATTTAGCTCGGGGATGCTAGCATTAGGTACTCGCTTCTCATTGTATAAGTAATAAGATATCCACTATAGAATCATTCTTAAGAACTCCATAGTTATCGCTAAGACCGAGGTAGATGGGTCATTTTCCTGCGAACGGACTAGAAGTAAATATGAATGTTTTAGCATTTCTGACCTACCGGTCTACCGTCATCCACCATCTTCCCTTCTCTCTCCTCTTTCATCGTAACATAGTGTCTGCATCATCATCACATCACACCCGCACACGCGTACTTTGTCGTAACGTCGCTTTCTACTCTAACTGCTTCGCAACAGCTGCTTCCGAATACGAATACGGCTGTCTCATAGTGAAGAGTACAGTATCATCATCTTTGCATCAAACATCACCGAACTCCTATCACACCAAAAATAGCTTCGATACCGGTTTGTTTGGGTGCAGAATGCCACCCGAATACACTCGGATTCTCTTTGCGTAGGTTGCTTGATTGACATTAGTTCATTATCTTTTGGTAGCCTAATCGAGTAGAGTTGTTCCCATCCTTTCGTATAGCTTGTGGTAATGATAGTATGTGTTTTAGGTCACGCTCTCGCAGTCGTTCTCCTCCTCCTCGTCGTTGTTCGAGGTCGCGTTCTCCATGTGATAGAAGGAGCAACAGCAGGTTAGTCTTGAAGCTTCGATTTGTTTATGTGCGTACTGTATGATTTGTTGCAGAAGTCGCAGTCGCTCGCCGTAAAATGGACGAGTAAGTGCAAACGAAGAACTGGAGTGATCTCCTTTAATTGTTTTTCATTTCGCTTCATGTTTATTTAGTGAACTATATCGCTGTCGATTTATTCCGTACTTAATTGTTTACAAGTTTATAAACCTTATGTTAGCTATATCTTAGTCCTGTGTTGGTTGTACTCTTCACACTTTTTTGTGCATATAAAGTTGGTCACCGGCTTTTCATGTTAATGCGATTCTAAGTTGCATATTGTGTTCCCATTTTAACTTCCACACCAACGTGTGAGAAAGATAGAGTTAAAGATGTTAAAGTCGCTGATTTGATGGTTCTTATCTTTTCAGTTGGTGGCAACTCGGAAGATTGAGCTTTCTCTCTCTTTCTTTTTTGACACTTAGGAATCATCGCTAGTTCGGTAGTGCTACTTATAAATTCCATCCAATTTGCTGGCCTCTGTTGCCCATTGGAGGTCTACGGAGAACTTTCTTGTTAAGCATTTCCATTGAGTACAATTCGTTGATCTGTTAATGGGACGGTATATTTATATCTCATGTAAAATGTGGTATGGTGTTGTCATAGAAAAACTGGATAGCACAAAAAATCCGCGATTGCAGTGGTCTTTACTAGGTGGTTACGCTTGGTGTTCTTCCCTTCTAAGTCTCGAAGGTAGTTGACTTAGCTTGGGGATTGTTAGTGTGGTTCATGGGCTTATATTGGCAGCCTCACCTAGAAACGTGAAGACCACTAGTTAACGCGAAGATGTATTTATTATTGTACCATGGGATTCGACATGGCAATGACTTGGTTTGTCTCGGCCTGGATGAACTTGCATGGAATGGTTGCAATGGTATGCGGGCCAATTTTATGCTGGGAAGTAAAAGAATAAGGAAAAAAAGGTAAGGAAATCCATTGCCACGATAAGGATCTGGACAACTACACAGAGGATAAGGATTCTGGATAGATGTTCGCGAGCTAGGACGTAGGCATTGGAGATCGAGGTAGTGGAATGAGGTGGCACGAGTGCTAGGAAAGCTTTAATGATTGACTATATTTCATAGTGTAGGCTGCTGGGAATCCTCATCAAGTAAAGCCACTTGTAAGTTTGTGTTCCTGGGATGAGGGTAATAGTAACATTCGAGTTAGTTTTCTCCAGCTCTATTTCGGTAACATTTTTCTGTATATCTTTGGATCCTCTTCCCTGACTAGAGCGGTTACACCAGCGATGTCGGGATATGATTTCATTCTACTGCCCGTTGTACATGATTGGCACTTAATGTGGTCTTTCCATGGAGATAATCATGACCACTACAGTCGTGGTAATGCTGAAGTGTCAGGTAAATGTTGTGTTTACATTGAAGCTATGGATCTTCGTCGCATGGATGAGAGATTGAGATTTTGAGCATTCTTCATACGGAGTAAACCTTTTCGTGATCTACAGTGCGCACCACTGATTTGAACTTGGGTAATTGAACCGTACATATACCTACCTCGGGAACAGTGGGAGTCTTGGATGTAGCCGGTTTGTATAAAGTGTAAACGAAAGCTGTAATTTCTATAATGCTGAGATATTTGATTATCGTATTTGAGATATTTGATATCGATTGCTGATGGCAAAAAGATCGATTGAACTAGCTGAGAGACAGGCGAAACGAAGGACCCGCATGGTGTGGTGGTGAACGCGTTACTCCCCTGAAAGGACAATAACGCCTTCGTTCCCCACCGCAAACACCTGCGGTCCGGAGTTTTGCAAATGTCTCAGCATTATAGTAGTTATATTTCGCAACATACCTTGCCGTTAAAAAGAATAGATAGTAAATAAAAAGGTTAAGAAAACTGTAATGTTCAGATAGCGGGGAACAACGATATTTGAGGCGAAGAAGCAATGATGAAAGATATGGGTTTTGATATTACTACGCAAGGCTTTTGTGAACGTGCAATGGCAGTGATTTATTAACTTCACACAAAATAGTGGAGGATAACCGTCATCATACGTAGCGGAAACACTTCACGATAACACATAACTCTCAAAAGACTGAGCCTCAGCAGCTGGGTTTATCTATAAAGTGGTAGAGAACTGTCTGTGTAGCTAAATGATGCTTCAATCCATATCGACACGTCACGAATTTGAGTACTTTTGCTACTTATTTTTTGTCGGATTTGATCCGCTACATATCCTCGATCGATCACTTGGTGAACCACTGGAATCACTGCCATAATTGAAGAACTCTAGTTGTAGGGCAGCAAATCTCCTTTGACACGGGAAGAACGATGACTACTGTCATGAAGACCTACCCAATGAACGGCTACCTAGGAGCGTCCTGACACGCCTTTTCCAGGATGTTAAGGAGAATCACGCCCACGCTCATTCAGTGTATCAATTAGAAAGGGGCACCGTAGACGCTCGAGATGCATTCGATCTCACATGTAAAACGAGCCGTGCCGATCGTTCGCGGGTTCTGCGTTAAATATTTTTGGCGTTATGTGTGATGAACATGTTTTGATTATGAGATGAACTGTTAACCTTAGTTCTCCACATTGTACTCGTGCATGGTTTTGGTTATGATATACTAGTTTTGTCATGTGGTAAAAGATCCGTCCATTAAAAGCGTCACATACCTATCACTACCCATTACATTTATGCATCTTTTCAGTGAGGGATAAATGCCAATCTATGTAACAAGTAGCAAGTAGTATAGCCGGTGAAATGTAGCCCGTGACCGAACGCGGCCTTGATTCAAATGTCAAACCCAATCATTGCTCCCACAAGCGACTTTCTATGAACCTCAGCATTGATCGTATAATTCTCATATTTTTGTTAAGCAGACACAAGGTGTTATTTTATTCTTTATTCACTAAGAAGCTGACGTTCCGGTGGATTTCTTCTTCCTCAGTCGTGAAAGTTCAAGTTGACTGCAATCTACGCAGCGAAACACCTCCATAACCAAACTTTTTTTGTTGTGGACATGTTTGGCTGGGTAGATTGCTGTCAACTTGACCTTTCCAGGCTTTGAGAGAGCCCAGTCCTTGTTATTTGGAATTGTCACATACCTTTTTTTTACGGTGGAGACATATTCATGTCTGCATCTGTATGCTTGTATGGATTTTATTGTGCTCTTCAACCTTGCAATCAAGTGACTGTAGGAGAACATGGGAGGTCGTTTGGTGCTGCCACCAGCAAACACGTTTTACATGAAATAACCAGCGGAAACTCTCACGAGGCATTTAAGACGTATCTCGAAAAATAACGAAAGCATTCAGCCATCATCTTAACTCTAAAGCAAGATCCATTCTAGGCTGCATAGACCTGGAGGGACTACGATGACGACTGGTTTTTGCAGTGCATACAGTGGTCTTTACGTGGAACATAGGAACCTTGAACTGAGTATCCGACGATGTAGGTTAAGAAGAATTAGTACCAAATCATCGCCTGCTTTTGTTCCTAATCAACGTAAGTTTGATTTCCTTGAGGACTACCCGAATCAGTTCTTAATGCTTGCAATATGTGGACAAATGCCGCCTTTTTGAGCGTTCATCGATTAAGCCTTAACATCAATCTGTGCCGAATACGAGGTTTAAACGTTTTAGGTGCACTTGAAGAATTTCCGCAGATAGAACAAGGCTCTGTAGGGTCATCTTCTACTTGGCGACTTCAACGGTTCCTTCAAAGAGAACGTTTGATAAACTTCACATCAAAACCCAAGGAATGGCATCGAACTAACAGGGAGACAGGCTGAGTTTATCACGATGATTAGGACCATTGACGGTGCCATAAAATTCCACAAATTGCTTTCTCAACGATTAGTAATGGGGCAAATAACTCCAGAGAGTTCCCTAACGTTTACTCGGCGACCTCTACGGGAGTTATGTGATGCAGAAATTAGGACAGCTTAAATGAGATATCTCAGCCCGTATGGAGTATAATTGAAAGAAAAGTTTTTAAGATCTATAAATTGTTGCCTGCAGTATAAAAGTTCCTTGGCTTAAGAAAAAAGGGCAAAGCTTTCGGTGTTAATTGATTGCATATTTGGCGTCTACATTTACTTACACTGGCATGGCAATGTATCAAGTCGGTGCTGCTATCATCTCAGAGAAGTCTGTTGCAATTTGTGAATTGCGGAGACATGGAAGGTTTGCTGAGCCTAGGATGCAGTATCGAAGTAATCTACAGGGCATCCCTAGTGACTAGCTAGTGTAACTTCATCTAGCATGACCTGAAGTTGGTCCCCATTGTTTCACCTATATTTGCATATGGTGCGTTTTCCTTGAAACCTTAGAACCTTAAATTTCTTCATCAACTTTTTAGAGTTTTATTTCTCTACGTATTTAGATTTGAATGGACTTTGTATAAACATCATATATACGGTTTATGCAATAGAGCAGTCTATCTTCTAGTCTTTTCTATAAAGTTCTAATGGGTGCTTGTGGTGCAGTGGTCGGAGGCGCCCTACAACACATACGTGGAATCGATCCCGTACCCATGGCCAACAAAGCCTTCCATCCCTCCGGGGTCGCAAATTGTTACCAGACTTGTCTGGGAGGATATCGGGACTGGTTCGATAGATCGCTAGGCCACCGCGAGTCATTGTAAAGGCCAGATATGCATTCAATCACCTCCAAACGATGTTTAATGAGGTCGAGTGCATCGCGCATCCCTCAGGGATTGATCAATACCAAGCGCTTTATCCATTTTTTCTATAGAGTTCTAAACTCCTAAAATCCTACAATGATCAATAATTCACCACCAATTATCAAAAAACCAATATCAGCGTAAAAGGGTAACGAAGTTGAAGGCATAATTATTTTTAAGTTGGAGCTTTTCTTAGTCGATGTTGTTGTTATCCCAAATTTCTATGAGAAATAGAACCACTTGCAGTAAGGCAAAAAGCCTTACAACTCAAGGAAAAAATCTGAAAACGTCGTATGTTGGGATTATTTAGACTTTTAGCGTACTTTTAAGATTATTCTTGTCAGTAACATCAATGAAGAACGCGATCGTTTTACAAGGTGACGATGCTGCTAAAAGAAACCCGAGAGTTTGAAAGACACCAAGCAGTTTCCTCTTCAGAAGGGGAGAAGACCGTTTCCCTCCAGAAATTCTTGTGCTGATTTGCCAAAGAGCTGAGCGAGCTGCAGGAAATCCCCAACTTGTGCCCATACGTATAAAGTTTTGCTGATAAGCGGTAATTTTAATGAAATCTGTGGTAAAAGCAGCAGTACGCTTAGAAACTTTACAGGTTGGGAAGAGCGTTCAGAATGCCTTCCAAGTGTTCGCTTATTACAAGACCAAGATATTGTGCACCAATGCCACGGCAGAACACAAAATCGACATCCATCGTCCAATCTAGCGGCTGTATTTGTACTAGCTCTTTACTGCAATCATCCTGAACGGGATATCAGACGAGCGACAGGTGTACGATCACCATCAGCTCTTCTAAATGCGAGAGTATAAGAAGGCATTCTGCTTCGTTTTCATCGACTAACCAGAATTTCGTATTTACTTATTTATTTAGGACGTCGAAACGTTAGTCGAATAAACATCCTTATTAACGTCGTGTAAGCTCAGCAGTTTAAACAGATGTAAAATTTTGTATTTGTATTTCTAAAATAACATGGCGTAAAAGAATGAGTTTAAAAGGCAAAATCATCTCGTGGAAATTGCCTAGCAGCAGTATAGAGAACACCATTATATCATGGGAATGAAATAGCATGCAATGAAAAGCGATGAACGGCTAGTTATACCATCTTCGTTTTACTAATGAAGTCTCTGTTACGAACAAAATTAATGTTCACACTTCGGCGATGTGGAACGAATGTTGGCCGATTTCGAAAAGCTGTTAGAGTTTTTTTTTTGTTAATTTCAGGTCTATGACAGTTGTTGTCCTAATATAGGCCTCTTGCACCTGGAGATGATAAAAGATCACTAAGCGTAACTGAGTGCTTTTTCGAGGTGATGATGCTAAGAGTATTGTCTACCACTCAGGTGAAAAAAATACCAAGGTTGCAATGTACGTCCAACTCGAAGGTTAGAGATGCTAAAATGATAAAAGTCAGATGGGTCGAACAGGTAATAATACATTTTTATGACAACGGAAAGAAAGGGACCATTAGGCAATAACAAGTAGACCACAGACCCAACAACTGGGCTTCTTTTTGAAGATACAAGGAAAAAATGGTGCTGCTGCGTTCTTTAGAACGAGTAGGATCTACTGGGCAACACCTGTAGGCGGCAGTGAGAGAGCGGTACATCGCTGACGTGCTGTCGACTTAGTCAACGTTCAGTAAGTGAATGGGTGATGCACGTGGATCCATTTAATGAATAGACCTCGTTGGGCACTGAGGAACTATCTTGTAATGCAATCGTGGCTTGGTAATTATCGGCGGATATACTTCATCAAAACAGAATTGTCGCTATTCATATGGATGGTTTCAGAGGCTCTGACGAAAGCGAAATGCTCCTAAACGTCAGCTTGGGCATAAATAAAGAAGTAAAGTAACACCTCGTGTTGCTAAACAAGAATAGAAACAACTGTTCGATCAATGCCGAGGTTAAGAGACAGTCGGTCATTGTACTCTTTATCTATCTATCTTATCTATATTGGAGAGAAGTTTTTAGTGTTTTTTTCTCTGCGCATTCTATGCTTTTCTATGCATTGTTACGCTGCTTTGCAACGTATCCTTCCTTGTGATGAAAACCATATAGCTATCATTCAACCACAGTGTTGTTAATTTATGATTATCGCTCTCGCGTAGTATATTTTGAAGTTTTATATATCTTTACATTGCTGTTTTTTTGATGGCTAGACAGGAGTCTAGTATTACAGCACTTCTTCATCCACGATAGCTAACGTTTCTGCGGCTTCGACTTCTTCATGGCCTGAGAAAATTGAATGGATTCGCAATCTACTCAGCCAAACACTTCAATAACCTGAGCAGATAAAATTTAATACATAAATTGTCCATTGGTATAGTGAACAACTTCTCCTAAACACTTACCACTTTCTTTTTTGTAAGCTTTTCAGCTACTTGGTGGAGACCAGCCGCACAAAAAGTCTTACCTAGGCGAACAATGTGCCTGGCTTTGGTCAAAAAATCAGCTTGCCATACGGCGTCGGGTTGTGCGTGACCACAAAGCACTCATAGTATTTCATTTTTCGATTCTTTGAATTTATCCAAGGTCCTTCAAGAGTATTAAGCGCTGATGTTTTGGTTTCCTTTGCGACGATAACGATTTTTACTCCAAATTCTTTTTTGTTATGTCTCTTTGCCACGGATCCCCCTCATAGAACGATCTCGTGCTGGTTGTTCGCAGGGCAGCGTGGCGCATCCTCACTTGGTGGAAAGGGGTTAGTAGCGGATCTAAAGCGAACTTTGCTTCCCTGAGACGCAGGCAGATCGCAGAGCATGGCCTCCCACTTACTGCTGCGCCGATTTGGCACATACTTTCTGTACATATGAGGCGTATTTATGCATGCGTGTGTGGGTGCGTTCTCGTTTATGCAGATTGTATTCTACGAGTTTCTTCAATCAAAAGCCTACGATCAACTGGCAGGGAAGAAAATGGAAAGCGGTTAGGACTCGCCTCCAACAAATGAGCTCTCTAGGAGAGAACAAATAAGCCCTTGTCCACTCTGGGAAAGACTGGTAAGTTACCCGTGAGTATACCCAGCCCTGTTGCTCAGAGTTTAGCCAGTTTTACATGAGTATCGAAAATTTGGTCACATAAACTGAACGCACCTCATTCCCATGACCCCGAAAGGGCCCTCGACACCTCAAGGTTGTGTAGAACGAGTACGGAGAGCCTGCTAAAATCTCAGGGCCATTTTGGGCTCCGAAATCGCAAAGGACATCTTTGAACTGACCGAAGCGAGACGACACCGCCCATTCAATGCCGTCTATGACACCGGAGAAGAACTTTTCTTCGGAACATGCGACAGTAGAGGAGTAGGTGGCGTCGGCGTTCTTGTCAACTTGACGTCTCCTTCCAGAAAATCTGGACTGATACTCCAGCGTGGAATCAAACGAGCAATAGGCAACCGCCAACTCACATCCGAAATTGCACAACAACGCAGATAGGCGATAAAACAAGATCTTAAAGGGAGAAGAGGAGCAGTAATCGTCGAAGTTTCAGAGGCTGGGAAAAGCATTCGCAAAGCCTGCAGAAGCTTTCCCAATCACAAAACAAAGATGGATGCGCTTCGACGTCCAGATGGAACAGTAACAGCGTCCAGAAAGGCAATGGGGAAATTCACTCATGATTAGTACTCAGATCCTTTCTACATCCACGTCCTCCTGCCCTAATATGAAATAAAAGAGAGTGTATATGTCGTATCACCCGTTCTCCACTCCGAAATCCGACATACTATTTGGTCGGTGAAAAATCGAACAACACCTGGTCCAGACAGCATAAGTTCAGAACACCTGAAGAACCTTCCGCCAGGCCTCGTAAACACACTGGCTCGGCTCATCACACGTTACCTGTCCCAATGCAAGGTTCCTACTCCGTGGAAGACCAGCAAGACCGTGTTTTCGATCAATAAAGGTGACCTACACGATATCGGCAACTGTCGCCCAATTTGCTTGCTGTCTGTCGTCTGCAAACTTTTCACTCGAGTCATCCCAAACAGAATTGACAGAACACTAGACGAAGGACAGCAATGTGAGCAAATAGGGTTTCGTAGAGGGTTTAGTTCGATGGACCTAAACGGGATTGACAGAACAGTGGACGAAGGGTAGCCATGTGAACAAGCAGATTCTCGAGGAGGATACTGTACAAAAGACCACATTTTAACTATAGCAAGGCTCGTTGGTGTATCCCGAGGGTGAAAGAAACTGCTCTGTCTTGCTTTCATTTATTTGGGCAAGGATTTTGAGTCAGCTCAAGTAGAAGTGATCATGGAAGCTCTGGACAACCAGGAACTCCCTACCCAATATATGAAGACTTTTTTGAGAGCTATATAAAGATTTCACAACCAAAGTATTACCATTCTACAACGGTATTAACGTAGACGTCAAAAGAAGGGTTACGCAAGGCGACAGTATCACGCCAAAATTATTTACTTTATTTACCGGCACCCTCCGAACGTTATGCGAACATTGGAAAGGGATAATATGGGAGCGAAAATCGATAGGCGGCAGTTACACTATCCTCGCTTTCCTGATGACATCGTGCTTATAACAGCAAACACTAGCCAAGCGGAACGTTTGCTTGACGACTTTGATAAAGCCTGTGGAAAGATTGGTCTTTGACTAAATCTCACAAAACCGATGTTCATGAGGAACGGAGTTGGTTTTGTTTGCCACATTCACGCTCAACGGAACGAATATCTCCGAATGCTCCAGTTATGTCTACATAAGCCCGGAAATCAACATGTTGAACAACTCGTGATTTGAGCAGGAGGAAGCACCCGATAGTGAAAAAAACAAAGATCACCGAACTCCTTGCCCACCTTTTCGACTCCATCATTGCTTCCTAGTGAATGCGTCAGAGACCTGCATAAGCAAGATGCGGGATCACTCAACGTTAATGAACGCGCAATCGTAAGAGCGACGCTGTGGGCATCTCGTATCACGCATGTTAAGAAAGGGATCAGGTGCTCCGATCTACGTCAACAATCAAAAATCAAAGACGCCCTTCTATACTGTCGAAGATAAGGTTGGGACTAGTGATAGACAAGAGACGTTAGTGCACGGATTCCACGGGATGTTGAACATGTTGCGGAAAGATTACCTACACGATATTCAGGGTTCTTCATGAAAACACTAGAAGAAAGGTGCCATACTTACCGAGCCTTAGAGGGAGGAGAACTCACTGGGCTACTCTTGAACGCGATAACGACAAATAGAATGTTTACTGGCGCCCACTTGTTTCACTGAACGACCAACGGGACGACGGGTGATACAGGTGATGTCTCTGTGTCCCTATGTGCGCATAGTGCGGTATTTGGTTTAATTTTAAATGTGCCTACTAGATGGCTTTTTATGGACTCACAGTGGTCCTACCGTTTCACCAGTGTATTCGCCTCCGCACTCCTAACAGGCACACCGTACCCGAACTTACGCAATCATAGTCTCTACCTTTAGGGCAAATTGTGCAATTTCGCATTGCGCCTAGACAGTCACACAACCGGTTAGGAACTAGGTGACGTCTTAGAATGTTCAGTACTAATTCAATCACTACTGCAGAATTCTCTAGACCGGCCCTTTTTATTCAACGTTCTGTACCTGCTTCCAGTTGCAGGGTAAACGAGAGGTAAATGGGACCTTGTTTTCACCAGAATTACTGTATAGCACCGTTCTTTTTCCTCTATGTCTATCCCGAGGAGGTAAGGTTTCGTAGTCGTTCGGAATGCCTGTTTGTAGCTCCGATTTCTGATATTCCTCCTTCTACTCCTTCTACTTCACGCGCAAACGTCGGCGGCTACATCTGCTCTTATCAGTTTTCTTTCGTTTTCTCTCGAGTGAATATTATTTACTCCGACTGTTCCTTAACTAACTCGAAATTTTCTTTCCTTGTCCTCATAGTTATCTTCATATTCACTCATTCAGTATAATGACAACGGCTTCTCATAGAGATTGAAAAAGAACTGGTAGGTGTTGAAGATTCATATTCGAGAGATTGTTGAAATTCCTACTCTGTCACTTTGTTCAACGCTAATGAGTCCTAATTAATAACAAAAGAGAAACATATCCTATGAATGTTAAGACAAGTTCGACAAGACTGGCCTACTGATTTGATTTGTCAATAAAAGTTGTAGACGAGTCTATAGGCCTGACAAAAATGAATAACTGTATTGAAGGATTTCCATCAATATATACCATATAGCAGACATAAAAATGGTTAAAATAAGGTTTGGATTATTCGATAAGGACGTCTAAGCAGATTTAGATTCTACGCCAATATGGAGAGAACTGCTAGACAAATGGCTGAATCGCTAATAATTAGGGCGATGGACACTGTTAAATGACGAAAGTATCCATGCAGCGATGATTAAAAAGGATAAAACCAATGCTCTAAATTTCGTCTGCTGAGCCTATGAAAGTGCTTATCAAAGTAGATTAGATGTCAATTTGATTTGAACTTTTCAGGTTCTCAAGAAGGCGAAACCACTAAATGTTCAACTATTGCCGATAAATACTGTAACAACAACCTCGCATTTGCTCTTCAACAAGATAGTGATTGATAAATGATAATGTCGCTTTCAGCTGACTCACTCAAGAGGAAAACCCATTTGGCTGGCAAATGCAGGTAGAGCAAAAAGAGCTCTCCTAAATACCCTATCCAACAGAAGCTGACAAGAGAAGTAAAACTGGAGTAGACTAAATTCCTTATGATGACGGCCCGGTGGAAAGGTAAAAAGGCATTATTATAATGGTTATTACGGGAACGTTCCCAGCATGTCATCAAGATTGCAAATTATCGAAAAGAAAAAAAAGTGTACATATACGTAACCAGAAGTGTGTGCCATTCTGTATTCCTTGGTGAACTGAATGTCCCTTCTTTGGTGAGCCAAATGTCCTATCATTGACTTCTACTATCTCTATAGAAAGCTATGGAACTATCATGGAATGCAAGGAGACGAAGGGTCCCCAATCCTGTTGTCTCAGTAAGTGTTCTTGCAAATTGTATGATGCTTTTCTTGGACGACGGGGTGCCCAGCATCCGTGGGAGATATCGAATTAGTACGAGGAAACAGAAGATATTTATCCTGCAACAGAAACAAGCTATAAGAATAATTGAACACAATGCATTTAGTCGCCAAATGTTAAACGATTATGAGAATAGCCGTCAGTTCTCGTTGCCCTAGGATTTAAAGAAAATGTTCTAACGCAACCGCTACAAGTAATTCTTCGTATTTTTGTTGAGCAAACGCGAGGTGTTATTGTTCTTTATAACAGGGGTGACAACGACGGACAGGGGTCAGTCGGCGAAAAAGAGGTTGTTGATATCCTGAATAAATATTGGCGTTCCATGTCTTAAAAACCGTCTTTCATTGAGTCACGGCATAAATAATCAAACCTTCTCGTATTATTTAGCAGCAACGTTGGTAAAAAGATGTATTCAGCTAACGTCTTCACGTCTCCGTCTTTCACGAAGCCGTATTGATTCCAGTCGATTGTCCACAACCTTTGCCTTTGCGATGCAGGTTTTCGTAGTTGCATTCAGTCAAATACGACTGATTGGAGTACCGCTCGAATAAAGAAACCTCATTCGGTGGTGCCTGTGGTGGTGGTTTAAATGAACTTCAAGATAGACTCCGCAAAAAAGCTAGAGATGAAGAGCTAAATAGGTGCGAACAACACCAAATGGGGGCCCTACCAATAGCACCATTTCCCCCGACGTTCTTCAGACAACAAGAGCCCAATAATGAAGTTGATGTTAAATTTCGGATGTTTGCGAATGAAACTCTCAAAGCCCTTAATCACTATCGCGCGAAAAGATACAGCTCAAACCTCACTCCAGTGCAAAAACGTGGTATGCGAGAGGTACGAGAGCTGATAAGGTTGAAAACCATAAGACCGGGAAGAGAGCAGAGAGAGGAGTCCCGGAACTTGGCACGGCAAATAGCCATTTCTAATGGAGGGCGAAATCTGCCGAAACGTCAGCTTATTCGTGAATAAAGAACAATAACACCTCGCGTTTGCACAACAAAAATACGAAGAATTACTTGATCAATGCCGAGGTTAATAGAAAGTCGGTCGTGGGAGCAACCGCTACAGTCGCTGGCATCCGTAACGCCGTCACTGTTCGACTGGATGAAATGCCTGTTGTTCAACTACCTCGTTGATTAGGATGTAAGCTTCGATGATAAGATGGAAAAAAACTGTGGAGTCTAACAGGTTTCGTTTCAGGTAATAAATTTTACATTTAGATGAAAAGGAGTTTAGTTTGAAATCCATGTTATCATCGATCATGTGTTATGTTATGGATCGTCAATAGCTTGACGAACTCCCAATGCAGCAATTCTCCCCAGCACTAGTTCAAACGGTATCATCTTCGTTGTTATAATCTTTTATCCCCAGCATGTACACATAAAATATATATAAAACATATTTTGTCAGTGTCTTTGTAGTTCTTGAATAAAATATACATCATAGAAAGCGAACGAAAAGAAAGATGAGTGGACTAGTTTCGTCAATAAATCGATACTCGAGTATTTGACTGTCAGTAGCCAAGGCAGTGTTGATACGATAGGCACAATTGCACGACATTCAAAAAGGCCGAATACATAAGCGTGGTTCCTATCCTATATGAAGAATCCTTTTTTAATAAAGAAAAGAACAAAGGCACTTTAGCGAATACACCAGCAAGTTAGCGAACTGAATCGTTCAATATGCTAAGCATTATGCATCGATAGTGGATATATGTGAAAAAATAGACGATAATAAGAACAGAAGCCAACAACGACGACGGTGAATGTCATTCAATATGAAAGGATTACTGTAATGAGGTCGCCACGATGAACGCGCGCGCGTAAGGGAATTGAGCGCTTGGACAAATAGTGAGGATACGAGAATATGGCAATAGTTGACAGGAAGAAGCTAGAAATTTGACCACATTGGTTTTCGGACCCAGCGAAGACGAAGACCGGAGTTGGTCTTGATTTTAATGCTAGCGGCTTCAGCTGCTCGCACAGTATCCTTGACGGCAAGCATCAGATTCTGAGCGTTATGCGCCAGTTGTTCCATAGCTTCGATGTCCTCTTCACTACCTGTAGGAAAAATACGAGAATAATCTGATTACAGTTAAGCTGGCAGACTGAGTCATGCTGTTGTACGGATTAAAACAGTTAGACATACTGAGGAGTAAGATATGAAATCAGGTAAGGATTAGTTCTATCCTAAATTCTTCACTTATTTCAAACTTTAATCCACTTTCTCATTTCTCTAGGGTTTTACCCAGCATGCTCCCATTGTTTTTCTTCTTACGATTTTTTTATGCACTGTTTTTATGTCCTTTGGTTTACAGCCTTACTGTAAAAGTGAGAAGCGTTCAACAACAATGAACCCACAGAATAATTGATTAACACCTTCATAAAAAATAACGACTCAAAAGTATTAATAGTCCGAAATTGTTCCCATCTTTTCCTTACTAGGAACCAAGCACAATGCCACACTTCGTTAGTGAAAATGCAAACGCATGCTGTTTTATAGAACAAACTAGCATTACCGTCAACTTGTTCTCCATATGGTCCAATAGTCACTGGAAATATCCAACAGCACTGGTGATGAACTTTCAAATTTTTAAAAAGAATACTTAGTATTCTCGATAAGGATCGATCGAACTAGCTGAGAGACAGGCGAAACGAAGGACCCGCATGGTGTAGTGGCGAACGCGCCACTCCCCGCAAAGGACAATAGCGCGTTCGTTCCCCACCGCATACACCTGCGGTCCGGAGTTTTGCAAATATCTCAGCATCATTGAAGTTATATTTCACAATGTATACCCTGCCGTTAAAAAGAGTAGGCAGTAAATAATAAGTTAAAATGGTGATTATCTACAGTTAATCGCAGAATCCACTAAGTGAAGTTCCCAGCAAGGCACACCATCCCACCACTTTTCGCGCAAGCAACCAACAGTGGGAGAAACTTCCATTCTGCATTAATGCTTGTAATGAAACGGAGCAGGAAAAATATTCTGTCTTCA
Source organism: Angiostrongylus costaricensis (assembly GCA_900624975.1). NCBI lineage: Eukaryota > Metazoa > Nematoda > Chromadorea > Rhabditida > Metastrongylidae > Angiostrongylus > Angiostrongylus costaricensis. The sequence continues at coordinate 50,991 of UYYA01004193.1, read as the reverse complement.
AAAACCGCCCTGTTTTAGATTCTTCGGATTTTTTAAGAACACTTTGGTTCGTCTTTGACCAATCAACAGTGTTGCTGTGAGACTGTCCTCTTGCTCGGAGAGCTTATAATTATTATGCGAAGCTTTTGAAAAGCAAAGGGTTGCAAGTGTTCACTCTCGCAACTCCAAACAAATCATATGGATAAGAGATGAAGCACTCGGCGCTCATCAATCCTTTATGAATTCGCCATGCATTGGGCTCTATGAAGCATCGCACAGATGTTTCGGGAGCCTAACGATGTAGAAAGACAGTGTTCCTATTTTTTTTCAAGCAACTCTGACACCAGTCTGCCAACCACGAAGGGATGGAGAGATTGGTGTGCAGAGTGCATCATCAAACCAACGATCATATGTGCATTACAACCATAATGAAGCTGAGACATTTGCGAAATTTGGACTCCAAGCCAGATTAGAATTTGCGATTACCCTTTCTGAGGGCTCGCATGAGACTCACTGCAGAGGTCCTTGCTTTGCCTTCTTCTCCGCCTGTTTTCTACCCTATCGATGCCATCAGCAATCACCCGTCAATGGGAGTGATCTAGGAAAACCAGCATTGGACTCGGTTAAAATACTCTGCTTAACTGTGTTCAATGCCAATTTGTGCACCCTAGATCATTCTCATTGATGAGTGATTGCTGATGGCACAGTTAGGGGAAAAAACCGGCTGAGAGAAACAGAAAGCCAGTGCCTCACTGGTGCAGTGAATAACGCGTAAACCCTCAGAAAGGGTAATCGCGAGTTCGAATATGGTCTGGGGTACAAGCTCTGCAAATATTTCAGCATCGTTGTAATACACACAGCACCCTGTCTTCAAAAATAATAGGCAATAAATAAAAAGTTAAACACCGTGCTCACATGTGTGTTGCACGGCACCACTAACCATTACGCTACAAGTGAATGATATTGTGGGAAACGACTTACTGGAAGTACCAAACATGGTCGATTTAACAGTGGAGCACACTTTAAGTTGTGTTGCGATTGTCGGAATACGTTCAGCCATTTGAAGGAGAGCCTAGAAATCAGAGAACGGTTAATCTTTAATGGATTTCACTCCAATTTCACTAACGTACACTGATTACAACTTGATATGCTCTATAAAAACTGACATAGGACGCTGAACAACTAATACTGCTTGCATCTCTATCACATCTCGCTTTAAAAGCTCACGAGAGATCAGCGCCAACAAAGCCCACAACACATCAATTACACAACAGTTCATCAGAAAACCTCACAAAAAAAATCAGCAATCACTCTAAACTCGATCGATCGTCGACGCATTCCTTAGTGTAACATGTTTATTGACTCGGACAATGATATTAGTGAGACGAAAAACACCTACCATTCGCATTTTCAAATCTGTGCAAAGGCGGGCAAGTTGGACGGCTAGTCGAGTTACTTCCTCACTTGAATCAGCGATCGCTTTCGCGCATTCGATAAGGTCCTGAAACGAAAGGATATACAAACTTAGGAGAGTGCAACTTTGATAGAAGTGTACATATTTCCGTAACCATTTCTAATACAGTAACCATACCTTCTTCGTCCCACCCTCACCGCGTACGAGTTGTGATAAGCGTGCCATAAGAATAGCCATGCGCTTAGCCGCCGCTACGATTTCATTCTCTTGGCTTGACCATTGCCTAAGCTCCTGAAAATTTACACTTTTAATAACTTTACATGGTTTAACTGTAAAATCGTAATGTTTTATGATTTGTCAGTGAATAGAAGTTTAAGCAATTTTTTTGCACTTTCCCTCAAATGTTGGTAACATCTGCTTCGAGAGTAGAAAATCAGCGCCAACCGCTCACATTTTACATCAGAACAAATAGCTTACGTTGTGCAATGAATGGGCAGCAGATAGAATAGGCTGATGACTGGCTTGAGGTAGCGGATACCTAGAAGTGCGAAATTTAGTGAAGTAATAAAGCTGCTTGAGTGTAGTTGTACTTAGAAAACTTGTGTAAATGCGTCTTACATCAACAAAAATAAAAATATCCACGTCCGAATAAGTTAGTCAGGCAAAAGTTTTCAAAAATAATAAATAAATTAAACGTAATATACCTATAAAATATAGAAAATAAAAAAGCGGTAAAACAATCCCACAAAATAAAAAGGATAAAGCTGTCGGTGTTGACCGATCCCTGAGGGACGCAAATGCATCCGATTTCATTAAGCATCGTTGGAGGTAGCTGAATGGATATCTGGCCTTTACAATGACTCACGGTGTATCGAGCCAGTGCTCCTATCTTCCCAGACAAGTCTGGTACCAATTTGCCGATCCCGGAGGGATGGAGGGCTTGGTGAGCCTGGGACGTGGAGATCGACCCCATGTGTATTGCAGAGCATCTCTGACCACAGCGCTACACGAGTCCTCAGAGAAAAAACTCCGCGACGTAAGCATTAAGTTAACAAGATATGGGTGTCTTACACCAATGGAATCAGCTTGCACTTTGATAGATGTTAAAGAAAATTGCTCCAGAAAATCTTCTAGATAACCCGTCATTTCAAAGCAAGTACAGGTAACGTTCTATGAGCAAATCCTCCCATAATTCCTTTCAGTCATTATCAGCCCATCTTTTCAGTCGCTAATGGGATGCACCTCTGTTGGAAAGAAAATCGCTACCGCTCTCTTCATGACACCTGTTTCTAACCATTATGCTCAAGTCTCTATAGATGCGTTATATCGAAACTCTTGCTTTAATATTATAGACCTTTTATTTTCTATATTAAGGTCCGTTAAAAAATCAGAATAGCAATCTTGCCTTTCCCAGAACGCTCTAGTCTCTTCTTCATCGTCGTATTCAGGTGGTGGCGGTGGTCGTGGGGGTGGGCTGATTTCGACTGGCGGTGGTGGTCTTGGTGGTGCAGGAATCTCCTCTCGAATTATAACTTTGTTATGAACTATAGGAGGTGTGGGTGCTTGTGGTGGTACGGAACGCATGATTTGAGACGTTGCCTGGAAAGATATAAGGATCTCAAACTCGAAGTTCACACAGTACTGTTTAGAAGGAAACGAGTCGATGATTTCTTGGAAAATAGATCAAGATCCTCTACAGTTCTATCATCAAGTGGATAGCCTTAGTTTAGAAACAGCCGATAACTTGCTCTTGTTTAATCCATAAAATAAAAAATTATAAAGCTCTGGAAGTTGATCAATCCTTGAGGGAAGCGCTATGTACTCGACTCCATCAAGAATCGTTGGACGTGATTGAATTCATATCTGGCCTTTAAAATTGGGTACTAATTTACCAATCCCGACGGGATGGAATTCTTGGTGGGCCATGGACGCCGAGATCGATTCCACGTGTGTTGTAGTGCGCTCCGATCACTGCACCACATGCGCCCCTCGTTCCCTTCATAAGCACAGAAAAGTCATGTTCACGCAGTGTTACGATAAATATTTACTTATACGGAAGAAAAATGCGAATGGCACAACTAGGTTCACGGCTTAGCGAAATCCCGTTAGAACAGAGGGTTTGTCAGCGCGTGACAACATGCACTAGTATACCGTGCTTCTACAGACAATTACGAATTTCATTCTATCGAAGACTTGAATGGTGACGAGTTTATCTAACATATCAGGTCGCTCAAGTTTTGTCCTTGACGAATGCTACTCCTAGATTAGTAATTCACTTCATGATCAATCGAATTCTTGATAACACCCACAAGTAATCATTTAGCGTAGAGTATTTTATCCTAGCATTGCAATAAATCGAATCACCTGTGACGGTTGGTACGGTGAAGCTCGGTTGAGACTGTCCAGATAGTTGGTCGAATGTCGCCCGTTTTGAAGCCCAGCAATCGCGTCTCCGACAGCTCGGACTGAGTCCAGCAGGCGATCGTTGGCGCTGCGCCAAGCATTTGCAGCTCCAGTGTCGCGAGGGCTCATAGCCACTTGTTTGGCTTGGGTCACCATTGGAGGAATAGCTAGAAGTGTGAAGAGTTCGAAATTGAAAACAATGAAAAGGAAAAGTATTTGCTCTGAGACATTTCGCAGTTTTGCCCACTATTTTATAGAACATGTTGTACTCCAAAATACAGATGTACTAATTCAGAGCAGGTGAACTGTATGTGAAGATCACTCTCTGGAGGAACGTATGGAGTAACCGAATTCTTTCTATGAATACTTCCATGAATTCAAACTCAGTGATTTGAGATATATCTACACTGCTTATAAAAGACGCAGACACTAGACGCAAAAAAATCGGAATGACAATGAAGGACTTGGGGAATTGCGACAGCATGACGTCAGTTCACTAGGAGGGGACGGATGGCAGCTGTTCCCTGGCGGGGTGGGAGCGGAATAGCGTGGGAAACTCACCGGAGCGTACCAGGTTAGCGGCACTGTTTACCCGATCGCAGAACGCAGGCTCTTCCGAGTTTTCGGCTTCATTCTGTGCTGACATCAGTACGCGGTTACCAAGACGAGCAATCTGTAGATATATGGAAATTCATCAATTCTGTCTTATCCGCTCGATGCAGAGTATCTCATAAGCAGTCGAGATGAAAATTTTTTGAACCTTTTCTAACGAATCATGTCTACAAGCAGGGAGAAGCTAAATATCACCTACAGCCTTACAGTTCAGTGAATTTACACATCAAAAAATTAGACGACTATTAAACATCGCAACTCAGTCTGATTCTATCTACCTGTGAAGTGTTGTCGACCATTCCTTGTGGATAATTGTCCGCAATGGCGTCCTCACATCGATTCGTATAACGGCGCATCGCCTAAAGAACAAACTGAGATGAGTTCAAAACTGACTTGAAGAAAAAACAATGCAAAGAAATGCGGCCTGCAAAGTAAAGTCGCTTTAAGAAAAACGACTACAGCTATGTAATCGTACTCACCGTCTCGCTAGCACGAACAAATTCATGCGTATCAATGGCATCGTCGACGTGCGAACGAAGACGATGCAAGGCGTCACCGTATTGCCTAAAACATGGTGACTCAACTCACTATTAAGAGCTTGTTGACATCGTTTCCAATCATCACTAAAGAGGTTTACTAGGACTTCACCCAAACCTGAATAATTTCCGACAATTTTAAACAAGTATAAACTCTTTTTCAATACGCACAGCTATCCGCTAACCTTTTTTCGATTAATACAAGAGTTTTTTCATCAACTCAAAGGGAACTCAAAGAATCGGTCTCCCATATGGTCGTCTCAAACGATCATAGGAAACCCTGCTGTCACAGAAATATCTGGTATACTTAACTAATCCTTGTTGGAATGGTGCAAACCACTATCGGATTTAAAAGGACCAGCTAGTGTCAGTCGTAAAGACCAAAACCGCAGTAAGCTGGCTATCCTTGGATTCGAGGGAATCCACGTGAAAGCGACAGATCCTCTAACGAACGCTGACCTAAACGCTAGTCTTGCTACTTCTGTGGATGATGACTACGACACGACAAAATAAATAGGGTGCTAGGGTTTGCACCAATATTCAAAGATAGGCCATTTACACAAGGCGTAAAAGCGTTCGGCGTTGATCAACCCTTGGTGAAACCGCTATACTTTTGATTACATTTAACACCCTTGGAGGTGAATAAATAATTCTGGCCTATTAGAGCTGCTTTGCTCCAAGACACGTCTGGTACCAATTTGCTGACTTCGGAGAAATTTAAGGCTTGGTGAGTCCGGATGTGGGACCGAACTAACAGTCACGTGTGCATTGTACAGAACGTCTAACTACTTTGCTACAAGTGGCATTTATATAATTAGATAAATAAGACTATTCTAAAAAAGCTGTAGAGAACTTAAGAGTAGCACTCAGCAGTCTCAATACCTCCTTGGTCAGATAGTTTACCGACACAAAGAATTATACGAACCTGTGCAGATTCTCGAAGTGCTGTTCGGCAGCGTCAGTCTGATTGTGTAACCGGATTTTACCGGCGTTCACCAGTTGCGGTGTCATCTGATCAACCTGCAATAGTTAAAAAATCAAAAAAAAATTTGTTACAAAAATTTCGTGTTGACTAAACAAGTTTCCTAAAGTTATCATATCTTTTAAATAATTCCTTTAGACAGCGAAGTTTTACAGAGACAGGAAAGAGGCGTTAGGAAACTTTATAGCCCCAGATTTTATTTATTTTTAGAAATATTTTAAAATTTCCAGCTACTAGTTGTTCAAAATAAATAAATTAAATAATAACAAGTAGCATTAACAAACAATAAAATAAATTTTGGAAATTCGGATTAAAAAATTAAAATAAACATCAAATTTAAACTTATTAAATCTAAATTTAAAGTTTAATTTAGACAATTTCCGATTTTTTTTTGAAAATTTTTGAATTTACCTGTCTTCACTAATAATACCACGAACTGTGATCGACTGATTTTTTTAAAATTTTTCGACTGATAAATCACTGACAAAAACCAGATCGATAAGACAGAAACCTCTTCAAATAATGTCTGTTACAAGAAAAAGTCCAAAAGAAATACGCAAAAGCTCCAAAACCCTCGAGGCTACTGCTTCTGAATGGCTTGCGGAAAATTTTAACTGTTTTCGAAATTTTAATGCAGACCTTCTCGGCAGTGTCGATGATGGCCTCAATTGTGTTTTTACTTTTGCATGGGCCACACGTTGCAACCTGAAAATAGTTTATGATCTCCCTTTAACAAAAATCTATCCTTCCTACTGCACAGTCATTATCTTCATGGTTATTTACCCACGTAAAAGAGTCGAAACTCACCAGTCTGGCAGTGGATGTCATATTTCCAGAATGTTGTCGGAGTCGGTCTGCCTTAAATAAATTTATTCAGACCGTCGTCGATTCGCTCGCATTACATGACTATTTCCTTACATATATGTAATCTTCAATGGTGTTAACTGCAGGCGAACAGAAATGATACGTTAGTACACTACACCATTACAACTAAGCCTGAATTTCAGGCACATAGTGAAATTTAGGAAAACTCAGAGGAAAATCGTGGATGGTGAATCAACATAGTTTAGACTGGATAGCCTTGGTCATTTCATATTATTCCATGGTAGATTCTCGAAAAAGACCTCGATGACGAATTATTCTAACCTAATCGACAAACCACCCAGACAACAAGAACGTATTATACCTTATCGGAGAAGTTTACTTCCCTATTTGGCACGTGTGGTTCGGCATGGACTGCTTCAACGAACTGCTTCAGCGGTGTAGTGATGTCAGCGAAGTCCTCAACCTACAACAACGATTATTCCAACTGTATTGGACTGGAACTATTTTTTGAACACTTCGCACACGAATTCTGATCAGGGCGCTCAGCTGAAGTGGTAAGCACACCTCAGTACTTCGCACTAACTTGAAATATTTGACTACTTGAAAGCCAAATAATTTGTTGTTAGACAATACCACTCTGTCGGTGAGAATTCTCTTCATAAAATCGGCTAGTCCTCTGAGTTTGTCTTTCAGCTGCTGACGAATAGCGTTCGCTTCTGAAGTATTGCCAAGACCACGTTGTTCCAAATCAGCTAACTGATTCGCCAATCGATCGATATCAGAGCAAAGATCGTAGAGATGAGCACTAAAGAAGAGCATCTTTACACGATCATGATAAGATTGACGGAGCTTATTCTAGCTTAATTAGTACGGAAACTGCCAATCTTAACAGTAATTCGGCTGAATGGAGTACTGTAGACTAATGACAACGGTCTTACCGATCTTGTGGGTTAAGTCTATCGGCAAGACGACGTGCGTCCTCCGTCATCAGCTTCACTGCACGAAGCCCGAGACCACCATCATCCATTCCTGGGTTATCTAGCCATCTAAACAGACAAAATGATGTTTTGCGACTTCGACTAACTCAGAACTACATAATTTTTCAAACAAGTGAGTTTTAGTGACATATTTCACTACCTGAGTGCTTGTTCGAGACGTCCAGCAGCCGTATGGGCTGGATGTGCACCACCAATACGTTGCGCATTCAGTAAGGCGTCTGGAAGGATTCCAGAGCTGTGTTTGGTACCGATAAGTTCCTGAAAATGCACTTCATTTTCATTGCACATAGCACTCACAGTGGAACTGACACCAATAGGGATTTAAGTTGTTAGGAACACTGTCGCAACAAAAATGTTGGTATATATGTTGCAAGTAGTCCGACGTCAAAGCAAAACTTTGACACTTGGTAAAAATGGCTTCAATAAGGAAATTTCTAGTGATCAAGGCAGCAGTGGTAAAACAGTGGAACTATAAGAGGTCGCCGTTTTTGACAATTCCTAACTCGAATACTATCGATCTAGTGCAAAAATTGTCATCGTTTGAGGATATTTCCAAGCTTAAGCATCTAATGCGTCTCAACAGTGAGCGTAGAAAATAGTGGACATCTAGCTAACCTTGAGCTTTTCAGCACAGCTTGCTGCTAGTCCTTCGTTATCGTAACGGCCATGAGCCCTCAACTCACAGATCGCATCAGTTAACGATTGAATTTCGGATATCGAACGCTTGATAGCATAACTGTCTTCCGGCAGTGCACGAGATGCTATCCTATCGGCATAGTCAAGAATGCGACGAATAGCCTGAGAACAAAAAACCATCAAAGACATTCGCCTGAATTTTTAACAAGATATCATTAGGAACCTAGTGACCACTGCCAAGAAAACAATAAATTAACGACGAAGGAAAAAGCGCTAGAGAAGAGGTAGCCACAGTCTCGATGTTTCTCACTTATTGTACTCTTTAGAGGTAACACACTGATGATGAACGAACGTTCTCATAGAAGAGAATATAACAAAAGCGCTTCATAGGTAGTGAAGTGATGGAACAAGTCGTATTCCGGGACAAGACGCTGAGGACCCAACTAGGTTATGAAGCAATGATGTATTAAATGAACATCATTCATAACACTATAAAACCAAATTACAGAAAGCTCCAGTAGGTATAGAAATGCCCTAGGATTAAGTAGTAAATAGCAGATCCACGATATTGAACTAACTACGCCGCAATGAGTCTACATTGCGTACGCCCTTCTAGTTCTAGTTTCCCCTTTTTTCCAAAACCCTTATAGTTTCCGTTCTTTCTGATTGTTCCTTTTTCTATGACATCGGTAACAAGTGGTCAAACCATGGGCTCAAACTAGAAGGGGTTTTGATTTTTTGATAGTAAACGATATGCTGACCTCATGCTCTGGCACTGCGCTACATCCAAATTCACTGCCATTTTCTAGCGCAGACAAAGCCCACTTTTATTAGCCATTCTCCATTTCAACGAGCACTTTGCTAACCTTTTCTCCGACAGCCCCGGGTTGAGCTCTTGAGTCGGCCAACCAGTCAAGTGCCGCTGTCAGCAACGACTTGGCTGCCGACAGTGCCTTCCTCATTACTGTCACATTGTCAGCATCCCACTCGTCCTCATCGTAGGTGGTTAGTTGCAGAACACGAATGATCTCGTGCATCTCGTCCGTCATTCGTTGTGCCAGATAGTTCCTGAATTGCATTGTGAATGGAACCATGGACATGAATGACTAGTACTATCCCTTCAATTTATTAAACCCAGAAACTTGACTGGGGTCCAGGTTTTTCAAATATCTCAGCAACGCAGTAATTACTTAACACTTTTACAGAAGCGGGAAAAAATAACGGAAAACGCCACCTCATCTAGAACGAAAATGTAGTGGACTAATCAGGACAATGATTCTCCAATGGACATCGTGGATCACGAGTGTTTCATGGCATCGAAGTGGAAGATAAAGGTGGTAAGTATGAAATAAGGTTAAGAGTGCGTTCTCCAGGGAGGGCAGCTTAGGCCGAGGAGCTCAGCATTTTCATCGGGAAGTTCGGTTAATAGCAAATTTATAATACGGTAGAGCTCGCCGACTGCTACTGACGGCTTTTTCGTAAAGTGCAGTAAAAATAAAGAACCTCAAACAAAAAAGGTGAGAACCTCTTGAGCTCGCAATGTTTAGTATAAGTTCTGAGGCACGATAGTGATGAACGGAGATTCTACTGATGTCCGCTCAAGTATCCCGATGATTAACGAGGTTACAGATGGTACGAGTGATATAGAAGAAAGAAAGCAAGAACAGAACTGTCCAATGCAGTAAACAGCAACAAGTAAAAATTGTTTGAACCATACGTGTAGAAAACTGGCAACTTCTTTTCTATAACCGAACTAGAAGTACAATTAGAAGTGCGGACTCCCCCAATATTATTAACAATACGACTTCGATTACGAAATCAACAATCCTTCCTACCTATTCTCAGCGGCTTCTGCTTGCCCACGATTTTGATCCTGACCGAGCTGAATAAAGATCTTCATGGAACAAATCAGAATAGGTGAAAGCGTTCGCATTTGATCCAAACATCTGAAATGACACCAATGATCTCTCTCTGCGCATGATATGACTTGGTTATAAATAGAGAAAAAGAAATTTTCCAGGAAAACTAAACGACCTCTTACAAAAGGTGTTACTATTCATCAGTAAAACACAATATTCAGTTTAGAAAGGTAATGATGATATTGCAAAATATCAAGGAAATGATCCCTTTTTTACAGACCTAAATGAAAGGCGTCTACACAGAGATTGAACTCAACACTCATTTTGTCTTGAATAATTCATTTTGAAAACGTTGCCTTCAACTACAAAATAGTCGAGCGAATTCTTCTCTACTTTGGAAAAAACGGATAAGCTCTTACCGGCATAGTATATCTCTGTGAACTTGATGAGTGAGTTCTGCTTGACGATTTGTCACATCAGATGAGACTCGTGACAGCCATGGAGTGATATCCTGAAAGCTGTCTGGATACTATTCCAGTTGCTTATTCCACAAATCATACACATCAAAAAGGTTGTATTCAAGTGATACTAAAGAAGAACAAAGAAAAGACTTGGTGATTTGTGTAGAAGATTACTAGTACCAGTTATACAAGCAAACCTACGAAGAAAAAAGAAAGTTGCCCATGTTTCGATATAACCCAGTTGATCAAACAACCGCGTGCATAAACTAGTCCCCCAACAGCCTCAACTGAATCGCTAATGGCTTCATCTTTTTAATTACTTATCTAAATAAATTGTTTGTATTCCACGATGAAAACCTGCTGGCTTGTTTTTCGAGAAGTTTTAACTTTTTCTTAGGAGAGCAATACCATAAATAATAGCATAGCGTACCTTGACAAATTGCGCCAAATCGTCCATGCTCTCTATCACTTCGGCGACGGCGAGGTAGTCGAGCACCTTGCGACAGCCACGAATGATTTTGCGAACCTGAAAAACTCTTTTATGGCAATAGCAGAAAAACCTCCAAGCGCTGATTGTTGGTCATCGATAGTTCTTTAGTGAAAACCTAAATTGAAAGGGCAAACAACTTAATTGACTTTTTGCTTGATGTTGAAATACCATTCACATTTGAAAGCACGTCCATATATTTCGAAATAGGAGCTGGTTCAGACCCTTCCCATCCACAAAAAAAACTAAACAAACAAACACAGATATTTCCCACCTCCGACTCATCGAAACAAAGCAGCAACGCACTGGTTCCTTGAAGAATACCTCTTGCGCCGTCGATGAGTTTCTTTCTGGCCGGTACTGAGAACGGATCGGACTGAAATTTCACAAACTTTTTCTAAGGTCACTAAATAGGCCTTAATCGATCTAAACCTTAAGCATATGACAAGCATCTTCTAATAGTCGAGAACTGTGTTCGACTCTTTGAAGTGCTGGTGGCATGTCTTGCTGTAGAATGCGATCATCGGAAGAGTTGCAGGTGTCATATCCAACCTAAAGCAGCAACACTAAGTTCAATACCTCACCTGATAGCAGTACGTGTGATGATATTCACTAGAGTATGTCTCGACGAATTGGCGTCGCATCGACCACACTCGCAACAATGTGCCAGTTCTGCTGATGCCTTATTGACTTAGCGTATTACGGTTGTGGTTAGAGCCACGCTTACCACTAACAAATAGAGTCTGCCGGTAAATGGTGCTGTTTAGAGAAAAGTTTAATGTCCCAGGTTATGTTGACGCCGATTATAGCAGCATTTCATTCACAAAAAGCATAGTCTTCAACATATTTCGGCAGATGATCACAGATCTTTTTAGCAACGCGACGTTCTCTGACACCGCTTTTTTTGATTTGCACTTGATCAACCTCTGAGGGAGGCGCCATGTATTCCACTTCATTAAGCACTGTTGGAGGTGATTGAATGCATATCTGGCCTTTAAAATGATTCATGGTGGCCTAGCTATGTATCGAGCCAGTGCTGCTATCCTCCCAGACAAGTCTGGTACCAACTTGCCGACCCCGGAGGGATGGAAGGCTTGGTGGGCCATGGGCGCGGGGATCAATTTCACCTGTGTGTTGCAGGGCACCTCCGACCACTGCGCCACATAGCCCTCTTCTTGGCCTTATCAATAATTAACTTGGCAAAGAACATAGAGAGTGACCAGCTTAAAATGTTGTATTGTAAAGCAGTAAATTAAACAAACTTTTTTGGATAACATAACCTTTCATTTCAAATGTTAACCACGCAATTTTAAAGCATAAATTTCGCTCTCTCATAGCCTACAATGGCTTATTCGATTTCTTTTTAGCTCCATATGTATTCGCAACATTTTTTCTAGCATGAGTCACCGTGATATTTGCGTATTTTTTATAAGTGGAAATGTTGATGTAATGTTGCGTTAGATGCTCATAGCATCTAATGCCACTTTTCAGGACGTTACCATCGACGGACTGGTTATCGTCGATTTGACGACTGTAAATCTCGAGACGAAAGTTCACATGGTTTTGTGAAGGTTGAAGCAAGCTTAAGTCTACCATTGACTCCACTGAACGGAAGAAATCCGATAGGAGTAGACTCATAGAAAACTCTCAGAAACGTTCCGTGCAAGCACAGGAACAATTTTCCGCAGCAACTAGGAAAATTGACAAAGCTCAGTAGTTGATATACTGTTAATGCTCTCAATGGAGAGCCGAAGCGATGGCGTCAAGAAGATTCTAACTCCTTGGCTATTCAAAACGTCGTTAAACGATCTTTGAGTCTAAGTATTATTTACGTCAAGAAATAATATTTTACAACGATCGATGACGCTGAACAGTTACTGGATAAAAATCAGAATTGGTAGAATACACACAAAAAACTAGTTTGATCATTAATAAGACGACTTATCGAGCCTTCCAGGACACATACCTAGCTGTTCCATAAGAATTTTGAAACACATAATGCTGGATGTTGGCTCTTCCATAACTGAGAATCATTTCTTAAGCATTAAGTGTTTGAAGAGTTAAGAACGTCACAGATTTATAAAAGGGACCTCGCTCCAACGCAGTAAGTGCATATGCCAATTTACAAAACATTCCTTGAATTAAGGGCGCGTTTGGCGCAGTAGTTGAAGGCGTCACTGCGACGCACACGTGGAATCGATTCCAGCGCCCATAGCTCACCAACACTTCCATCCCTCCGGGTTTGGCAAATTGATACCAGACTTGTCTAGGAGGATAGTAGCACTGATTCGATACATCGGTAGGCCACCGCGAGTCACTGTAAAGGCCAGATATGCATTCAATCACCTCCAGCGATACTTAATGAAGTCGAATGCATGGCGCATCCCTCAGGGATTGATCAACGCCGACAGCTTTATCCTTCACTCTTATTCCTTTAATTTTGGAAAAGTTCAAAACAAAGTTTGAATTCCTAAAAATTTCGATTCTCCCAACGGTTTACGGTCTCACCGTTGCTGGGAGGTGTTCTTGGGTGCGCACTGCGATGTACATCGGGGTATCCCCGGCAGGGTCTCCCATGCTGAGACGGAGTCCGGCGTTTCCATCAGGAAGCCTTGCTAAGAGTAAACCAATACTAGGATCCACCACCGTCCTGGTATCAAAGTCGCATGGTGGCTAATTTCCCTCTGAAGCACTTGGGCTGCGACTGCCTGTAGTAGTGAAGATCTGAAACAAACTTTGGCCAGGCTGACCTCGGGATTCCAGGGAACCACAATGGCTTAACCAGCAAATCTCCGAAAAATGGTGATTATGCTGGGGTTCGCGCAACCAGTGAGGACGGTTCGTTCAAGTATCAAGTTAAAATTCCGATTCAAGTACGGCAACTGCAAAAACAAAAACTATTTGAGATTCGTATGTGGTAATCGAGAAGCTGAACGAATTTGAGTTCGAAAACTCTGCTTTACTCAGATGTCGAAAATCAAGCAACCGATACATGACGAGTTCATCGGATCCAGACGTTCAAACCCAATGTGTAAAAGGAAGGAATCATATTGCCGAGAACATATTGACTTCAATATTTTCACTTCTATGAACAGAGACGGAATCTGAATTCTCTGAACTTCTCTAATCGAAAATCCAGCTAACCTTAGATTTATGCCACCTTAAGGCCGATTTCCTACTGTGGCTACCTGTGGCTGAATTTTCCGAAAAAAAAAGTTCTAAATAGGGCACCGTGCGAAAACTTTTATGCTTTCTGTGTTTTTTGAGCGTTCGAAGTCCACTGAAAGCTTGCTGGCGATCACGGGGATAAACAAAGTTTACTTGCTGATCGCCTCGCTTATTCAAGGATTAGCGAGAACTGATCCCCTAATTTGCAATATTGCACCGAAAAAGGCTATAAATGCCCGTATGAAATGCTGAGATATTTGCAAAACTCCGGACCACAGGTGTATGCAGTGGAGAACGAACACGCGCTGTTGTCCTTACCGGGGAGCAGCGCACTTCACCACTACACCATCCGGGTCCTTCGCTTCGCATGTCTCTCAGCTAGTTCTATCGATCTTTTTGCCATCAGCAATCACCCGTCAACGGGATTGATCTGGGGAGCCAATATCGGCATTGAACCCAGTTAAGCTGAGGCTTAGTTATAATCACAATCTTAACTCTTTTATTTACTGCCTTTTTCTTCTTAATGGCAGGTTATGTTTCGAATTATAACTCGTATGAAATGCTGAGATATTTGCAAAACTCCGGACCACAGGACCACCGGAGTTTTGCAAATATCTCAGCATTTCATACGAGTTATAATTCGAAACATAACCTGCCATTAAGAAGAAAAAGGCAGTAAATAAAAGAGTTAAGACTATAAATGCCATTTCTTAAACCATTAAACTATCTAAAATAAATTCTTAAACTATTATTAGTATACTCCTCTCTTGATGGCGATAGTTTCCATGGAAGTATCTAGCAATTCGAACATCCCGTAGAACAACGAAAAAGTTTGCTCCGTGAAATGTCAAACATTCAGTCACCTTCGAAACAAAAACGGACTGCGATAGCAGACACAGCACACGTATAAAAATTGATCATCGGTTACTCATCCTTTTTTGCCACCATATCAATTTCTGTTTCCATTCGAACGACGTTTCAACTCTTTTTACTTTTTATTTCATTTTATAAGACCCATCTTCACGTCTACTTTGTGGATCCCAGAATTTATCTCATTAGGTTCGTCTCTTCGCATCCAGCATTCACGAAGGATTTCCAATTTTACGTGTGGGTTCGGCTGCTGCTTGAGGATTTTCATTTCACCTTGAGTGTCATAGAATACTGGTCGAGTCGATTCTCTCTAGACTCCTGAGATAGCCTGGCTGAAACGCTTCCAATTGGATTGCGAAGAGTAATTTTTTTCTCGGACAAGTCGGGCACCAATTCTCAGAGTTCGGATGGATGACAGGCTTGGTGAGCCTCGCTCGGGAGCGAAACAGCACCATGCTCGTAATGTTTGGTATAACTACCACTATTGTATCCACCCCTAATGTTTCAACTAGTCCTTTCTAACCACTGTACAAACTGTGTCTCCTAAAATTTCATGAAATACACATACCAAAACCTTTTTCTTATTTTCCTACATATATACATATATATATATATATATATATATATACATTCAGAATCTCTACTATCCTACTCTAACCACCTATTGAACAAAAGCTTTGACTAGGAGCCCCTCTAGGACTAAGAAGTTCATTTGTTCCTATCTAGAAAAGTTGTGCACGTATTTCGCAGAGTTTTAGGGCTTTATGGCAGTTAACATGATGTTCGTAAATCACACTGACTTCTAAGGTCTACGAATGTGCTAAATTTTTAAAAGAAAAAGAGTTTACAGAATCTGGAAACTTTCTTGTCAACCTTATTTACACTATAAACACAATATTAATGAAGTTTAGCGGGTTCATGAATACCAAAGTATAACCCAAGACATCCAGATGATATAACAAATGATGGGAAAACATCTCGAGACATGTGGTTTGTGGGGATTGGCAGGCGCAGAACGCCCCCACAACTATTACGAGGAACGATGAGAAATCTATAATCCTATTCAACATGTGCCGAAGGGAAATATTGATAGTATGGTGGAAGTCGTAGCAACATCACGATGTTCCAACATCTTCGACGAGTTACCACTCACTAAACAATCGGATTTCTTGGCGGTTTTTGATGCACACCGTGATAGGCTGCGGGAACATTCCACGAAGCCTTTAAGACCGTCTAGTTATCGCGATTCCTGACGCTGCCTGGACAATATCTCTTTTCCTTCATATTTTCATAACCCATCAGTCTGTTCTATAACAACAACAAGACTGAATTTCGTTTCGAGTGGAAAGCAAAAGGCCTAGTTTGTGAAAAAGTGTTCTTTTGCCTAGAAAATCCCCACTAATTTCCTCCGGGATAAAAATCTCCTCTAGTGGAAGCCTTAGAACTTCGAAAAAGTACATTTTTGAAGGATTTATGAAGCATCCTTAATACCGCCCTACTCAAAACATGTGCACTGTTTTTGAAGGCTTACCAAATAGCTTTAAATGACACGAAAATAAGACTTCTATCAAATACTCTTTAATGAAAGCTCCCTTAGAAGTCATCAACCAATAGATTTCGATATAATAGAGAAGAACAGTGAGATTGTACACCAATAATAAAACCAAGACCTAAACAGGTCATAAAAATAACGAAAAAATAGGTCTCAGGTAACGAAATCCATTTTTCGGAGGAAGTTACCGCACCTCTCAAGACGTTAGGAATAAAATGAGTGAGATGCATACTCTCGGAACAGTGAAGAACCCAACACAAAAAAGTATCAGTGAAAATAAAACATAATGGAAAAAGGTGATATATGCAAAATAAAAACTAAATTGAAAAAATGCTTTCCTACCGTACCTTAATAAGATTGTCGACAGCTTTCGATACAAGACCGACAGGTCGAGTAAGGTCAGGCATTGCATTTCCATCTTCCGCTTCTTCGTGTAGAATCACTAGACGTGAAACCTAGAATACGTAAAAGCAAGTGATCTTCCAAGAAATTCGGGAAGTACTCAGAGCAAGACAGCGGAAAGGACTTTGATTTGCTTACAGTTCATTTCGAATCAATACTTGGTCAACCAATTATCTAATTTCAGACGATGGATAATGAATGTCGTTCATTTGTCCGTCGACACTCAGAAACCCTGTTAAGGGATAATTCAGCCGTGATGGATAGTAAAAGCTCAGTAGAAAAATCAATTTACTTGAATACTTTGCTTTTTATTTTTGATAAGTTTGACACCTTTAACCTAGTTCTGAAAAAAAATCTACGTGAAACCACAATAGTGTCGAGATATTTGCAAAACTCCGAACCGCAGGTATCAGTGGAAACAAAAAAGTTAGCATTGCGATTTCAACTACAGCCTCAGCATAATTGGGCTCAATACCAATTTAGGCTGCCCGGATCAATCCCTCTGACGAGTGATTTCTGATGGCACTGATCGATAGAAAACTAATTGAGAGACAGGGAAACGAAGGACCCGCATGGTGTGGTGGTAAACGCGTTGGTCTCCGGAAAGAGTAATAGCGCGTTCGTTCCCCACCACAGACATCTGAAGTCCAGAGTTTTGCAAATATCTCAGCACCATTGTGATTGTATGTCGCATAATGCCGCGCCATGAAGAAATTCTAGAAGGCAGGAAGATAAAACAGTTAACTAGGTGAAACCACTGGAAGCTTTGATACGGGAAGATAAGTCTAAACACAAAGCTCATTTGACATGAAGACGAAAATCACTGTACACATAGAGTAAGGCTCCTCTTCATTCATGTCTCATAAGTCGCTGCATTAAGCGATAAGCACTTCATTTCCCATGCACAGTTTCACAGACAATCAATGCATAGATAGAAACAAATCGGACGCATGTTAGGCTTTTTCCGCCATTAGGAGAGTTCGACATCTTCAAGATGTCTAGAAAGTTGGCAGCGACTTATGAGACATCTGATGATATGAACATAAGACGACACGTACACATCCGTCCTTTCCCTTCGGAAGCATAATTTGACAGACGGGACAATCCTCGTCTGTGACCCGTTGCCGAATGGTGTCCGGATAGATGAACTCCGGTAAAGAACGCCGACTGCTGGCTCGAGAAAGCACTGCAGAACCCGCTGGTTGTGGCTCGATGTCATCGGCATTCCGATCCGCAACAGCTAACACGTAATGTAACTAAAACTGAACTGCAAGAAAGCGGAACGAACTAACGCAAACACAAGTTGTACTGACATGCAGAAGGATTGTTGGAAGTGCAGGAGGCATGCATCTACTAGGGCCTTCTCCGAAAATATCGTTATGGATGTCAAACATCGACTTTACTCGAATCACCTAATTTTAAGCAACTTTTTGTCTACTGAAGAGTAGAATTCTCATTTCTTGATCCTTTCCTTCAGCTTAATCTGATCCTATAAAGACTTAGCGCATGAGCGCCGGACTACTTGCATATTAGTAAATGATATCCAGATCGCTCAACTATTCAAGCAGCTCAATTCTATTGAAATGTTCTGGGAAAAGCGAGACACCATTACCACGAGTTTCTCACTATCTATTTGATGGATCTTTCGCAAAATAACAGGAAACGTTTATAAATCACAAGTGCAACAACTGATTGCAATGAAAGACTTAAAAACATTCTAGCCCAACCATTATAGAAGCGCAAAAGAAACAGTGTCTTCACCGCCAACAACGTTACGATACTAAGATGAAAGCGTGGTCTAAGACATCTTATAGTAGCAGAGTTAGAATCAAATGCTTGTCTCCAGGAATTATATGTTTGCAAAAGTAAAGTAGAAATAAGTTCAGATATAGTAAAACAAAAGCCTCCTTAAAAGTTGTTAGAAGAAATTCTGTTTTAACGGAGAAAGACGGTAACAATTTCATTCAATCTAGAAAGCCAATAGATGTAAAGGCGTATGTCTTGTTAGGTGATTGATGGGTTAAAAACTACACAGATATTCATTGGAAAAGAAAAGATAATTTTAGCAACGGTGCAGAGATATTTGCAAAACTCCGGATCGTAGGTGCCTTAGGTGGGGAACGAACGCTCTGGTACCCTTTCCGGGGGCTAACGCGTTCATCACCACACCATGTGTGTCCTCCGTTTCGCTTTTCTCTCAACTAGCTTTCTATCAGTTGCACCAAAGATAACCCGTCAACAGGATTGATCTGGGCAGCCTAAATCGTCAGTGAACCCAGTTAAGCTGAGGTTGCAGTAGAAATCACAATGTTAACTTTTTATTTAGTGCCTATTACAATTTTTCACCGCAGAGTATTATGTGCGATACAACCACAACGATGTTGAGAGATTTGCAAAACTCTTTGTTTTTACTTTTTTCTTCTCAGAATTTCTATAAATACCTTTCCTTGTAAGTTGGTACTACCTACTAGTGCTGAACCATTACATACTACACAACTGGATTGGACCTTCACAATGAGGCTGTGTCTTTCCCACTACATTTGTATATTACAGTAATCGCGAAATATTCAGTACAGAAAGGTAGTATAGTGCTTTTTAACAAAGAATGGAATCTCTCCCCCTCCTCCCCTAAAAAAACCCCAGTCCATCAAAGGTGATTTTCGGTCCTAGCTACCGTACATAGGAACTCTTGAATTTGCGCATATGTTTATTTTCTCTCTAGCGAGATCCCGAATGTACCGTTGGGTTGATGGTTCGCAATATTAAGAATAATACAGAAGCATTCCAGCAAAGGTCCGAAGAAACTTTGAGCAATAATGTCTGTTGAAGAGGTCATGCCGAACGCTCAGAGAGCTTGTTGCGATTTTCTCTCAAAAAATTCGATTTCATGGATGAATAGCGCTGGGTGAAAGGCTTGTGTTTTTGAGGCTAAACATTTTGTTGAATGCTAATCCAGTTCTTAGGGGGATACGAAACGAACCGCAGACGCTCTCTCCAACTCTGTTTGCAACTCTCACCCACTCACACCAAAATACACACACATTCGAGAGAGCACACGCGCGTAAAATTATTGATTTTCGCGAATATTAGGCAACGATCAGTAAGACCACACAAAGAAAGGCGGAAGGAAACAAGTAATTGCTCATTTTGGTCCAGACTGATCGTACTGACAGTAGATCGTTGCTGACCGAAAGAAGAAAAACTCTGTCATGACTATTCGCTTGACAATTGGACATCACTCGCTTGGTGATCGTTGTTCATGGAAGGAGCGAGTTGATAAATCAATAAAAAACCTATGAAAAATACGCAGAGGTAGATATGAATAGGATAAAGGGACCTCTGAAACATTGTTACACTCCGTGCCAGGTCATAATGCCACCGACTTCCGCAGAATTGATTGTCCAAGAAAGACGAGTTATTATCACCGAATAGTCACTGGCAACAACAGTCGTCCTGTACATAAGAGGATCGCCAGAAGGTTGCCCCCTTCGAGCGGTGCTCCACTGACGAAACTTCGACTCGACAAAGACCCTACATCGAGAAGACGAATGACTGTGGATATCGACTAGGATCATCGGCTCTCAGAAGGACCAAAACGTCGAAATGCTAGCCGAATAAATCATTTTATCTACCTCGTGCTGGCTTAACAATGAAGGAGTAGATATTAAATACGATCATTTAGAGCTAACGGAGCCATTGCTTTACCAACATTTAAGAGATGAGAGCTATTAGAAAAACCAACTAAGGTTCTATAATAATCAATGGCGCAAAATAGTTCAAAGAACTCCTCAAGCTTCACTAATAGTCTAAGAAAATGATGTCATTGTTTAGAAAACAAAACTAACACACGTATATACATGCCAACATATACATATATATATGTATGTATATATGTTATGTATATGTATACATGTATACATATATATGTATATGTATACATGTATATACACATATATATATATATACATGTTTATACATGCACCCAAATACATCTAAGGTCATTTGGGCACGTAAGGTCATTGATACCATACAACAATTCTTTTTCGGTACTTTCCCTTTATGTCATCGTTCGTAGTGCGACTATTGTTATCGGACGGATGTTTCTGAATGATAGTCGCAATGAGTCTCGAGAGGGCGGCCGTCCCACCCCTAAATATATCGTGTAGTAAAGTGGCACGGCTTACCCCACGCGCTCCTTGGATTCTGCTGAGACGATAAAGACATTCCAGGTGAGCTGAATGACCGATGATAATTCGTCTTACGACCAGACTGCGTACTAGAACAACAAGGACCAGCATAAACGACTCTCTCAACGTCATAAATACGACGTACTGACTGGGAGTTGTCAACCACTTCCGGTTAGTAGTTCACATTAGCTAGCAAACTATGCATCAACGGCAATTAAGAGGTTGTGCAGTAGTCTGCTTGAGTTCGCCTGGCGGTTATATGTCTCATTGACTGTTGATAGAAGGGGAGAATGAGACAGTTATCTATGATTAATGATATTGACGCTATGCTCACCACCTAGTCAAAAACAGGTCCAAGGACATTTTTTCAGAAGTTTGTCGTATACAAGAACAAATTGGGTTATGCACAAAACAGAAAGAAGATGTTAATTTGTCACACATAGTGGAGACATTCACAATGAAGAAGCAAGGAATATGGGAAAACAATCAAAAAAGGCACCTGCTGAGCCACCGGCTCGAGAATACTCTCGATTGTCTTCGTATGAAACACAGGCATGACTTTTGACGTGTCACGATGTTCGGTAATTACCAGTTCATCACTAAAAAAATGTCGGATCAGACTAGAACGTGCACATCAAAGAAATACCGATACCGTATGAAATCAACGCTTAAAAACGAATAGCGAAGTTGAGGAGATGGTGGAGACTGTAAAAGGAGCAACGATAACTCTATTTGGAAGTTTTCTTTGAGAAAAATCTTCCAACAAACTCTGCGTCAAACAAATCAACGCGACTCGTTGATTACTTTACTCTTCGTCTTCATTTCTTTCTCTCCTTCTCCCTCTTTTCCGAGCATATGCTATTTTAAGGAGCTATAAAAAAAAAAACAGACAGTCTATAAAGAAATCGCAATGAGATCTTCAAAAGTGAAGGACTTGGTTGAAGATTCAATCAATGAATGCACCAAAATATGAGTATAAATAGAATGCCTGACATTATACCACATAAATCAGTTATAAGTAGAAGACCTTGAGAAAGTGTACAACGCCATGTCGTAAAAAACGACAGCTGGAAAAAAGATGATTTCCCAGCGAAATATCAATACGGATCATGTAAACTAAGAACAGATTGCCGCAAATCGATGGCCCAGAGGAAGAGGTTTGGACTACGGGATGTGGTGGACTGGAAGAGTGATTGGTGATGAAGATAGTGATGGTGATGGTGGTGATGGTGATGGTGATGGTGGTGATGGTGATGGTGATGGTGGTGATGGTGATGGTGATGGTGGTGGTGATGGCGATGGTGATGGTGATGCTAATGGTGATGGTGATGCTGGTGGTGGTGGTGATGGCGGAGCCGTCGCAGCTCGGTAAGCCAAGCCAGTGAGAGCGAGCAGCGCGCGATGAGCAACGTAGTGTAAAAAGCGCTACGGACGAGGGTTGTGTTTTGTCGTCGGGCTTCTCGTCCGCCCTCTGACGCCTCGCTCGTTGTCTCGTCGCTATGCAAATGCGAACAACTCCATTACAACGTCGGTGCACGCGCGCGACGCCGCTGCCGTCGGCTCCGGACGAGCAGTCGGGTCGGCGGTCGGCCGCCGGTCGGCCTATCGGTTCTCCACTCGGTTGGCGACTGACGACACCCTGCTGGCCTCTACACCACCGTCGGCGGTCAGTCGAGGTCACTCGAGGGACATCACCACGACCACTACGGCGGCAAGTGCGCGCTTGGCACGCCGCAATGCACTCCAATCACAAACCTTACACAGTCTCAAAAAATACTGCGACTCCGATAGTGTGAATCAGATAGTTTATTTTTGTTGTTCAATTTATCGGTGGTTTAACTCATCTGGTAGGTTGTTTTGTGAAGAATCTAGGAGCACATGATACATGCTTTCATAAAGTGATTAATCTGTGTGCGAAATAACATATTCCTCAGTTGTTAGAGGGGTCGGTCTGTAGCGGAAGACGTCATCGAGATTTTTCCAAAAGTGGTAGGGCGTGACAGTATAAATGCGCGATCTTTCATGAGAAGTGAATATAGATGTTAAGCACTATCTTTTTGCTTTCATTTTCCATCATCTTTTCTGTCTTCAACTCAAGACCAACTCGACACTGTTTAGACGACTGTGTAGCAATACGTCTATGGATGAATACCTTGAGTGTATGAATGTCCGGTATTTCAACGATTATTGCAGATTCCAGTTCATTTTCTACTTAACTACTATTTTGTTTGTTAGGCAGGAGAGGTTGCTTACCTTAGAGTTTGATGCCAGCTGTCCCAGAGAATTCCAGATCGTTATCACACACAGTCA
Source organism: Angiostrongylus costaricensis (assembly GCA_900624975.1). Classification (NCBI taxonomy): domain Eukaryota; kingdom Metazoa; phylum Nematoda; class Chromadorea; order Rhabditida; family Metastrongylidae; genus Angiostrongylus; species Angiostrongylus costaricensis. Next base: position 27,310 of record UYYA01004193.1, on the reverse strand, counting down.
TCCTTCACTCATATGAGTCTAATTAAAGCTTGCTGTGTTGAGAAAACCTTGCATATTAAGTGACAGCGATTCCTGTCACTGGTTAGTTTCCACAGGCTTCCAGGTCGAAATCTCTAACCGTTTTATGGTTTCGTTAATCCCGTTGGTAGTCCCCTGCTGTGCCGCCTCGGTATTCAATATCCACGAATACACCCTCAACGGTGAAGTCGTAAACCATCGAATGGATAAGGAAAGCATATGTAGAACGACAAACATGAAGATCTCTTTGAATAATTGTTGCCAAATATAATAGTGAAAAAATATGTTAGCAAATAATTTCAGTAGTGGTTAGTGAAAAATAAATTTGTATACTCTAGGACGTTCTGACGACAGTCTATGAACATCTGGCATGAATGCAATCACAAGATTAACGAGTTGAACTCTGCAAAAACACTGAAACCAGAGAGTTCGGATAGGGAGTTCTAGGAAAGAAAATCTGAAAATCACCAGTTATTTGAGGCTTTGGAATAAACCAGTAACAAACAGTTTCCAAAGAGCGTGGTAGAAATACCTCGTCCAAGCATTTTTTCATGGTAAAGCTTCCAGACTACAGCTGTCAAATGCAAGATGAAGTTATTGTAAGGGCGAGAGAATAATTTACAAGAAAGATTTATTACAGCATCACTGCGGCACCGGAAAAAACGTGAAGAAGAAAATTGAAAGTGGGATATCACACCCCCAATTCACTACGTGGGATTCGATTGAATTCTCTCGGAATCGCAGTCTGAAATCTGACACCTGTCGGCCATCAACAAAACGTTAGATGTGATATTTATTCACTCTTTCATTTAACCAACATTTACTTCCTTTTTCATTTATCTACAATGCCTGGATTTATTTGTTATTTATCTGCTTTTCTGGCCTAACACTTAGTAAAAATCCCAGAAGAGATGACAATAAGAGGGAATTAAAGCAAAGGAAGTAGGAACTTACTTGGTGCGTTCTTGCTATCATTTGAAGAACACTAAGATGTAGCAGAAATTATTGTATTTACACTGAGATGTACGAAGAAATTCGATTGAAGGGAAGGAAGGAATGAGATAATGAGAAAATTGAAAAAAAAAAACGAGCAAAAAGAAGTAGAATGAATGGTAGGAGGCGGTCGGTGAGAGTGGCATTGACCTTTGGTGGTGACCAAGAAGGGAAGCGGGATAACTCGGAACGACTGTCCTCCCGGTCAGCAGAGTTGATCCGCCGCAACGACAATTGTCTGCACCTACTCCAAACAATGCGTCTTAGTAGATTGCTCTCATGCTGGCCTTACCTCTTTGAATCACTAGAATGTTCTGGAATGATGTGCAAATTTGCTGAAGGGATTTGTATTATTTCCGTTGTAGCCCAACGTAAACGCTTTGCACGTCACGAAATCTCGTTGAAGTATTACAAGTAGATAAAGAAAATCATAGGCATGTGTAGCGTGGTGGCTAGAGAGGTGACTTTTAACACACATTTTATAGATGATTCGCGCCTGCTTACGGGCCAACAAAGCTCTCTCTCAAATTGTGATTGGTAAATTGTTGCCGAACTTGTAAGGGCAGATAAAAAACACTGACGTAATATTGTTGATGGGACGGCAAGGGTGAAAAATTGGCTGAGAGAAAAACAAAGCAAGGGCTTCAGTGGTGCCTTGCGTAACACGTGAGCTTTCAAAAAGGGTAATCGTGGCTCGAATCTGGCCGGGGGTCTGCGTTTTACAAATGTCTCAGCATCATTATAGTTTCATTCCACATAGTACCTTGCATGAAAAATTACAGTAAGCGGTAGATGAAAGATTAAAACTATCTAAGCATTTCGGAAAAAATATCATAAATAAATAAATATCATTATCAACCTCGTGTAAGCTCATCAAAGAAAGAATACATATCTAAGCATTGTTGTGGCTGTATTTCATTGACGTAATACATCAGTAGCAAAATCACTGCATGGGCCAGTTATGCACTCAATCTCCTCTATGACAGTTGATGAAATCGAAGGTTTGGCGCATCCTACTGGAATTGATCAACGCTGAACGGTAAATCCTTTATCCTCTAGATAGCAGAAAAATGTAAATCTAAGAAGACAATGGAATAACATGTCTTCCATATTGCTGTCGAGTCCAGTCGTTATTCAACTAGTATTTTCGTTGAGTGGATCCTTTTCTTCGAAGTCCTGTGATTTGCTCTCAGAGTGCTCCCAGAAAGCCATTGCACTTAGATGCCGACTGTTCTGGATTTGAGCAAGTTTTGTCGCCCCACGCGATTACGTTTCCTCTAGGGCAGCGGAGATTCAGTGAGGCTTTCAGATAGTAATGTCGAACTTCTTTCCAGCTTCGGTGACCTCTTCAGGAAGACGAGCTATTTATGTCGCAGGACGACACTCAGGCACGTAATCTTGCCGCTGTTAGGAGTTAAACCAACGAACTATACGGCAACATATGTTGAGCTAGCACGATGTGTTGTTTTCCTCTTTACTCCGGTAAAGCTGATGTTTCGGCGGATTTCGCCTTCCTCATAGTCTGAAGAGGTCAATTTGACTACAATCTATCCAGCCTAACACCTTAACCAAACAGAGAAAGTGTTAAACCAAGATTTCAATAACACTGAACAAAAAAGAGCTTCTTGGCACGCTCACCGTTTTCTATGAGTCTTTCACTGAATATGTCACGTGGGGACCAGTACAGAGTTCACATGGAAGCGTAATATGGCTTTCACATTAAAATAACATTCTTAAATAGTACAAGATATCAGGCGTGATTATGAGGTATTTCGCCCTGCGGTTCATTTTCGGATTCTTGGGATGAATCCAGAATGCTACGAGAGTTTTCCGCGCTGGTGTTTCTACTTCTGTGTGAGGATGTAGACTTCTACTTCAAAATCTTCATAAAATTATATGCTGAAAAATCTAGTCCAAAACGGGTAATTAGTGGGAAAACAAATATTTTTCCCCTAGTCTTCGATTTTCTCCCGCTCTTTTTTACATGTTCGTGATTCGTATGCTGTAATTGCTCTGAAAGACACCTGATCTATTATATCGGCTCATATTACTCTCTTGGCTTTTCTCCACATTAGCGACATCTATTTTTTCCTTCTTTCCTTCCTTCATCTTTGTAATTTTTCGTCGTTAAGAAATGTAGAAAGCAAACGATCGAGTAGCCCACATGGAGCAAAAAAATGTGTAGATATCTCTAGCCGAACCATTACGATAGGAACTTCAAACGAACGAGTGGAGACGGAATAGATGATGAAAAAGAGTCATGGAGTAAACGCACAGTAAAAGAACACTCCGGCAGATAATCTTTACTTAGAAGTTACTTCTTCAGCACTACCAGAAAGAAGAAGAAAAAAGAATGAAGAAGGAAAAAAAGCCAAAGCGTCTCTTCTGTAAGACAACGCACAGTTGATGGCATATTGTACATTTTAAGAATGCAAACTGATATTAATACTAAAATAACAACTACTAACTTAGTTTCCACTTTCATTCCGAAGTCATTCGTTAGCTTTCTTCAAATTTCTCCTCCCACGTTTCTGGGGAAAACATATTCGGTGAATGAACTCTCTTTGGAGTGCTGACCGTATCCCAACAGTATCCTTGTTACATACGTCTTTAACAACTTCGACACTGAATTTTTTTCCACTTTTCAACTAACAACCCGTAGAAAAATCTTACACTGGCAAACTGCTTAGCGCGCATCAGTAGATGAGTAGTGCAGTGCTATTTTCCGTCACAAAAGAGTTTCTGCTATCATAGTCTAATGATCACCGAGAAGTGAAAGACTTAGTTGGAACTGAGAACATGAACTGAACTAAAGCTGTGGTTTACGAGTGGCACGTAATTACATTGCGCTACAGATCCTTTGCTGATCGTCTCTATTTAAAGCGAATACGTTAACCTCTAGAATGTCTCGACATGCTAAGAATAAAGCTCTATTTCTCCTTGTTCAAAAAGGCCAGTTTGTGCGGCCCTACTCAATTGAGTGACATGAACCGCACAACAGTTTTCACATGAGACAGTTAATTTTTTTTTACTATTTTTGACGAAATGGTAATGCTGGAAATTACACCGGTTCTACTTTTTTCCCATATCAACCAGTTATACTCACAAAGTTTTACGGAATAAATTTTTAGGTCTATTTGTGAGAGATAGCCACAGCTTTTCAGGTTCCTAACCACTCGTTCCCGGACCATCGTCACAGAGAGCGGCTTCAGTACAGTACATGTACATGTGGACTTGAGGCCAGCTTGCTTCTTTGCGATTTAAGGACTTCTACTCCAACGATTAATGAATTCAGTTCATCTTAACATGGCTTTCGATCACAACATGAGATTTTAATAATTGTTGTTCCTTAATCCCGACTTAGAAAAAAGCCAATTTCTCCGCATTTCCCGGCAATAAGCCCTAGAAAATTAACTAGTGAAAACATTAAGAGTATCAATCTAAAGGTAAAGGTAAAGAAAGATGCAAAAGACAAACAAAGAATAGATGTAAAAAAAAGCAATTCCACTGGAATATGAAAAGCATTTCTTCTAGGAAAGCATCATTTTTGTCCATTAACTCACATATTAAGGTAAATTAACGATTGCGTCAAATTTATGAGCTTCCAAATTCCTTCCTTCTTTTTTCATAGACCGAACCAATCAATCGATAAAGTCGAAATGCAGAGAAATGTAGAGGTCAATAACACGGCTGAGAGAAACGCGAAACGAAGGACACGCAAGGTGCGGTGGTGAACACTTTAGCCTCCGGGAAGGGTAATGGCGTGTTCGGTCCCACCACAGACACCAGCGTTCCGGAGTTTTGCAAATATCTCACCAACATTATGGTTATATTTCACATAGTATCCTACCACTAAAAAAGAATAGCAACAAATAAAAAGTGACGACATTATAGAGAAGGAATTTAAAGATTGACATCGCCTCCTCTAAAAAGGTTCTGAACATGGATGACACGTGTCTCTCGAACAGCTGACGTTACGAACAGTGGCGAAAAAAACCGGAAATCGATACGCAGTAATTGACATCCTATTTTTTGATATTTAACATGCTGCTATACTATGACTATTATTAAGCCACATGGTAGGGAATGTTCGGTGGTTAGCGATGCAGCATAACACACGAATGGTGTCTGGTTTGAACTCATCCTGGACCACACAACTTCCTCTATTTCTGCCGAATAGATAAGTGTGTAACAAACCTTTTTCATTCCGATCCACGAAGACTAACAATTATTTGTAGCGGACATTTGAGAGCAATTTCAGTGAGAACTAATGTGGTCAGCAAGCAAATAACGACATCCAGGAAGATCAATTTCTGCAGTGGCAGCCGGGCCCAACCTCAAATTTTTGAAACCGTCATGGACGATGTATGCAAGGCGATGACCCGAGTAAAAAAAGTGCTGGAATCCATATAACATGTGCAGGATGCTATATACAAATAAACGAGTAAAAAATACTACCAGCATCACTATTACTGATAGTACTAGCACTACAGGTGCGGTGCAAAAGTTCGCCCCATCTCCCAGATGCGTTGCGACATGAATTTTTTCCATAGTGAAGCTCAATCGTATCGTCTCGTTAGGCCACATAACAGATGGCATCTCACCTAGTGTGTAGAAGAAAAGCAGAATAATTAATTGGATGCTGGGCATCGTGCGAAGCCCGCAACCTGGTAGAAAATGACGATCAGTGCAGAAACTTGATGGTTTTTCTGCTTTTAGAAAACTAGAAACGAGCTTCATAGTATGAGAAGCACAGGAAATCGTAACTGGTCTAGACGACCTCATGAAAAAAGTCTTGATCTTGCAATTGGCAATGATCTGGACAGTCGTCCATGAACGAAAGCTAGGAAAATCCTTGATATAGTTGGAAACGACTGGCACCGTCACGCAACTCAAGAGATGGACGTAGCAGTAGCACTTGGTTTACCTGTAGTACTTGAATAACCAACAGTGGCTATTTCGAGGCAATTTTGATAGTTTGGGACGGACTGTATGACCAATGAATAGGTGCAGCACAAGCTAGATAGATACTCGAAACAATATTGAGGAACTACAGTTTCTATTTTATTCTGAAACGGTGGACAGTGTAATCTGATCATTTTTAAAACAGGTGATTATGAATGGCCGGAAATGGAATGTGGTAACGACATCAAACAACGTATATGGAGGTTTAAGAGCGATGAATTTCTTTCAACTAAACAAAAACTACTTCATCTCCGAAAGGGAGTATTTTGTTTATCTGGTGGGATTGGAAGACTGTCTTTTATTAAGGTCTGTTAGCTGAAAACCAAGTTATCAGTTCAGACAAATACTATTCACGTCTGATCAGATTAGAGCGGGAAATCTTTTCGGTGACAAAAAGCGACGGGAATTAGTGAACAGGAAAAATATGTCTTTTCATTAAAGCACTAGGCTCGAAATATCTTTGGTGAAGAGACGAAAAGTTCTAGAACCAGTTAGGATATACCAGTTCTGCCTTTTCATGTAAAACGTAGTGCCTTTCTGGTTGTCATGTTTCTAAATCTCCACAAAGATTTTGAATAACATGAACTACCCTTTCTGGAATCCCTCTAAAGTGATTAATTTCTCAAACGTTCTAAGAGCAAAGGATCACAGAGCTAACATAAAGATGGCTACAGTCATCGAAAAAGCGCTCATGCCACATTGTATTTTGAAATAGATAAACTCACAAACTCTGCTTGTGGATTCTACCGGAAAAAAAGGTCAACACACCACACAATAACTCGGTACTACCGTAACTACATTACCACTTTTCGTTGCTATGCTCGGCAAAACCCTTCGCGGAGAAGAAAAAGTCTTGGAGAAAACAACAAAAAAGTCAGATAATAAGTCAGGACGTAATACTGCCGACCATTTCTAGGAAAATCTTTCAATAATTCCTTAATAATTAAGTTTTTTAACGTCGTCTGTCACAACTTTGTTACAACAGATCTTTAATCAATGTCGTTCCTAGTAGCTGAATAACACCTTCAATTTTGTAGGAAAACTAAGACAAACAACGACTCAAAGTGCACAATGAATTTCAGCCTGTAGACGTCAGATTAGCTATGCAATTCTTAAGATCTCTGCAATAATTTACTCCTTTTGAGGGACACCACACCGCGCATATGGAGAGATTCTCTGGAGAGGTGAGGTGACTTAATAGCGACAGTTACCAGTTCGCATGTATTATTTTACTTTCAGAAAAACCGGAAATATATAGTATTTCAATTAATGACAGCATAGCGTTACATAATAATGCTGGTAAACATGTTCTACATCTGTACGATTAATAGTCGCCTCTAAGAGGAGGACGACGTAGTGTTCTGATGGCGCTCAGAGATGCAGAAGTCTATTTACCATCTCCTATTTTACACATCTGCGTTGCTAATCTAATGCAACACATGTCTCAATCTTTAAAAGTTCAAAAACTTCATGATGAGCTATGTTGTTCCCACATTAGCAAATTATTTTTGTTCTTTACATATTATTTCACACGGTCCGTCTTTAGATCCACTGTACTGATCGCAGCACTTCCTGCATTCGATTAGTTTTCTCGCATCCGTCTTACTCGAAGTTCCTCAGACTTTTCGGGCTTGGGTTCTGCTGCTTGAGCATTTGTCTTCCAACGTAGATTTCCCTGAATGCTGGTCGAGCCGATTGCCCCTGGAGTTCTTAGATAGCTGTCCTAGTGTTCCCAAGATTTTGGGCAATGTAGAATGGTTTTAAACCATCTCCAGAAAAAGCACGCGCTTTAAACAACTAGTAGTAAGCGTAATCTACTTTCATAAATTTGCTAAGTGTTTCACTGAATACGTATGTTTTAAATAGAGAAGACAACGTAGGATTGGTTGACTTGAACTTAGCACATCTAAGAAACTAACACTGTTCTTATTTTTGGGATCTCAGTATGTTTTATTTACCTGGGCAAGTGTAAATCAGTACAAAAAGATGCCTCTACACACCGGCTTCATCTTCGCGATGTCCAACTAATCCGTCTTTCCGAGCAAACCTAATGAAGCAGTATACCTAAAGTCGTCCGCAGAGAAAAAAGGAACGTTTTATTAATGAACTGGTTCCACGGGATCAAATCTACATTCTTAATCTACTTCAGCGATTTATAAATGAGAAAAAAATGTAGCTCAACATCTGCAAAGATTTAATCAACGCTGCGAGTTTCATTATTTATAGTTTCACTTTTCGTTCCTCTACTCATTCATTCAGTTGCCTGCCGTCTCGCCAACATATTGAAACTAAATTGAGAGCTGTCCGTAAACGAGCTTCGACACATCTGGTAATGGAAGTCAGAAAAAAGTTGAACAGGCAGAAAGCCTGTTTTCGACGGAATTCGCAATTTCGTCAATGTCCAGAAAAGGCACAAAGAAGAAATGGAAAATCGTTTGCTGTCGATTTTTTTGGCATTTCTTTTTCTAATCAGTGATAACAAAGGAAAAGCTCCAGAGATGGGAGTAATTAGGAGAATAAAAATGTAAATAGCTGATGGCACTGATCGATAGGACTAGCTGAGACACAGTCAAAACGAAGAATCCGCATAGTGTGGTGGCGAACGCGTTAGCCCCATGAAAGGGCAATAGCGCGTTCGTTCCCTATCGCAGACACCGGCAGTCCGGGGTTTTGCAAATATCTCAGCATAATTGAAATTGAAAAATGTCAATGTTAAAGAAAGCAGAAAAAATGAGTTAAACAACTACAAATGTTTAAGTTCAGTCGTATGTGAAAAGAAGTCAATGAGAATGTCACAGTGCGACATGGAGGTGGATAGAAACTAGACATAAGTGGATTATAGAGTGTGGACAGGTCGATTTGGGTGATGGACATAAAAAAGAGGTTCTACCGAGTAGACGAATTGAGAACGACGGGGTTTTTGAGGAACAACTAAAGTGCAAGGTTTTTGCTGGAGAAAATTTAAAAACGCCATTCTCACGAAGCTTCGCCACTAGAATTCGAGAAAATGCCTTCGCCACATTTCTCGAGCTAAGGTCACGTTCACGTTCATGCTGAACATTACGGATGAAACAGAAACAATAAAATCAATAACAAAATCGTGCAATACATTGTGGAAATCATTGAGCGAATTTGGCTCTAAAACAGTTCCGTTGCCATCGGTGAGACATTGCATTTCACTAATGGCGAAGCAGTGTTTCATCGCTTTGAGAAATATTTAACGGTGGTTTTATCACCAAACCCTTTCACTGTTCGAAAAACGACTTGAACTGACATCCGCACAAGTGTTGTTCTGAAGAGCTGATATGAGATTCTTCGGGCGCATCTTTATGGCTAACTCCACAGTAACATTGTGTTCTTCACAGCCCACTAGTGAGAAATACAGAAATACTATCAGTGAGGGAATTCAACAGCATAAAAAAATTCAAAGCGTAAATCGCGGCAAAACGCTCTGGAATTGTTAACCATTTCCCTATTGTCAAATTTATGTTATAAACATAAGTGAATTCATCAAAGGGTTAAAGGATAAAGGATAAAGCTCTCGGCATTGATCAATCCCTAAGAGATGCACCATGCATTCAACTTCATTAAGCATCGTTCAGAGGCGATTGAATGCATATCTGGACTTTACAATGACACGCGGTGGCCTACCGATGTATCGAGCCAGTGATGCTATCCTCCCAGACAAGTCCGGTACCAATTTAGAGAACCAGGAGAGATGGAGGGCTTGGTGGTTCATGGTATCAGGATCAATTCCACGTGTGTGTTGCAGGGCGCCTCCAACCACTGCGCTACACTGACCCATCAAAGGGTTAGCTGGTAAGAATGTTCACAACCTCGCATCGACGGGATGATTCATAAGATCCTTCGACATCATTGGTGCTCATTTATGCACCTCTGCTGTAAGTATACAATACTTGGAAACCGGTTTTCCTTTAACCTTGGTATCACTAATCGAATTCAAAGCCTAAGTCGCGGGAAAACGCGAAAAACTGCGGACCGTCGACTCGGATAATCGGTTCTAATGAAGACGAAACGGTCGAAACGTTAGCCGATAATAAACATTATTTACCAACCTTGTGTAGGCTTATCAAAGAAGGAATACATATTGCAAGTACACAGATTAGATCCTTTAAAAATATTGCCATAAGGTTCTCAAGACGAAAAAACTGATATCGGCACTTCAATCTAATTCCATAGCTTCTGGTATTGAAGCCGGAAGACGGAACATTCAACAAATATGTTTTATGGCGAATTTCCATCACAAGATAACACTGCGTGTTATCTCGATAAGTAATAGAATGGAAACATGCGATTTCGATCAATATCGAAACATATGGCTCGGTAGCAATCGATAGTTGTGGTTTGGGTGAAACGAGTGAGCGCTTAGCGAATCTGAACAGCATTAGTCGGTCTCGTGTTCACGTCTAGCACATCCCATCCGTCAAAAATGCTCCGGATGGTGTCTAAAGGACGACGGGGGCGCATACGGAGAACCGTGTCCATCCTCTACCGATCACAATAGACGATCGCTGAAATCGAAATCCTGGAGTCCTCGTCATACTTCGCCGCAAGGAACTCGATATCTGATCGGGTTCATCGCTCACCGTAGGCAGTGAACACGGTGCGATCCGAGTGCTGGGAGGAGTCCGAATGAGCTAGATCGAGTGAGAAAACGAGCCACCCACACAGTTGACGAGAGGACTAGAACATCGGAGTTTATTTCCAGGCTTTCGTTCCCAACGAGTCGGCATAGAATATCAAAAAATAACCTGAAGAACACGTGAAGCACATGTCTCCTCTCTAAAAGACTCCAAAGTGCAACATTGGACCACGATCTCTTTCCAGAAAAACGTTCTATAGAAAATGCAGAAGAAGTTCGTGCGTCAAGTGTAACAATTGACTTCTTTGTGTGCTTGATTTGAAAACAAAGTGTTCTTCGGCTCTTTGTGTAGCAATTTCTTTCAACTATAAACTTCGATTTTCACCCACGATTGTGTATTGTTCATCCGAAACATTGCCCGATCTCAAGCAATATCCGAAGAACAAAGAGGGCGTAAAGGTCCAGGGTTTAGCAATCCATGAGGGATGGACCTTGCACTCGACCCCGTTTGAAAAAATGACTGAATGCATATTTGGCCTATGCAACGATTTGTGGCGTACTAGCAATGTATCAAACCAATGCTTCCATAATCTTAGTCAAATAATCTACTATTAATTTATGAAAGCCGAACGAATGGAGGGCTTCGCTAGCCCAAGGCGCTGGATCGCACCGGCAACCACTGTGCTGACATGGGTGTTAAAAATTTACAATATTGGAAAGCTTGGTGTTTAAAAAAAAACTCCAAAAAAGAGCGGAAAAATCCTAATATTTTCGATAGTTCAAAAAAGAAAAAAAGTGTTGCTCAACTCAAAGGCAAAAACGTAAATGACTGTTGATTGTTATCCCTAAGTGGAGCACATATTTCTTTCATACTTTACATTTTCCATAACATGCCATCGCATCTACTGCGCGAATCCCAGCACCTCTTACATTCGATTCGTCTTCCTCGCATTCATCGTCCACAATGATCTTCGAACATTTCGTGTGTTGTTTCGGCCGCTGCTTGAGGATTTCTCTTTTTCTATGAATGTCGTGGAATGCTGGTCCTGTCGCTTTTGCTTGCAATGTTGGAGATAGCCGAGTTAGGGTGTTTCCACTTGTATTGGAGGAGAGCATTGTGAAGAGGGTCCAATATGAATAAAAAGAGAACAGCGAAGAGAATGTACCATAAAACAAAAACTGTAAGTCCCACAGTCTGCAATTTCTAAACAAACCTCTTAGAAAATTTGACAAGTGGACGCTAGGGGTGTGAAAAAGTGAGAATTATGAAGAAGAATGGCTTGACTGGCTTTACAAACCCTGTCTGAGTTTTGGTGGAACAAAGTTGTGAGAAGAAATTGTTCTGAGGAAGACTGGTGGGTGTGCGAAGAAATGACAATAGGTGCAGTCATCGAAGAAACACAGCAAAGTGTTCGTTAATGAAAAGCTGACGAGCTCTGGAATCACTATGACGCATTCGTGCTGGCAACGAGACCGACATGGAAAACGGCCGGCTTAGCGGACTGGCATGGCGGACACGGCTATCGTCGCCACATGCCTAGCATTCCGACACCGAATGCCTCAAGTTACACGGAAATGCCGTTCGTCGTTAGTCAGCGATAAGTTGCCGTCACTATCTAACAATATCATGCCCTTTGGCAGATCTAGCATGAAACTCGCCCGGTGACGTATTCCATAGCTCGATGAAACTCGTCCGTACAATACGATAGGAAGTATTTCAATCTCAGGGACTGAGATGTTTGTAGTAGAAGAAAACGCGTATATAGAAAGAAGTCATCAATATGCATTTCTTCGTTCAGTTATTCATTGAAACACCACTATTCACTTTGCATTACATATTCCGTTGTGAAGTTGGCTCAACTGGCAAATATTTTTAGGGTGAGAGTTCGAATACCGTGTTAGACTTATTAAAGTTTAGACATTTCATAAACTTCACATGCTTTAAACACTCGAGGATTCGTGTTGATATATCCAGAAGGCAGGACGCTCGAACTGTGTACATATCGGTGAGGCTTCTCATGAAACGGTGTTTTTATGAAAGCCGTAGGAGAGGTCGAACTTTCATGACGTCTATCATTCCCATTTGTTTTTGAATTAAAGCTAAAACTAACACAAAGCCGATTATCGACGTTAGATTCACCGCCCATCATAAGCTAAGATCATTGATCATCATGATCATCAGCTACCTGAGATTTCTTTGGTCGGAAGTTGTCCCATACAGTAGCGTTTACACTAATAGACTGAACATAACGTTGAGATTGAGTCTTAAATGAGAACATTCTCCGGAGAAAAAATGATGACGAGCAGAAAACTGAAAAAAGAGTTGCACAAAACTGATTATAACCGCAATTCTTTAAGATGTTGATGTCTCTTTATTGCTTCCTTCATACGAACAAGAACGGCTCGTAGGTTCATTACTAATGGAAGGCATCTAGAATCTTAGCACCGGAATACAGAAGAGGTTTATTGTCATGCATGCCAAATTATTCCTTATGTGGAATTTTTAGAACGTTTAGAAAATAGGAAAGATTCAAGTTGAGATAAAGAAAGGGTTTCAAAGGCAACGCTAAAGTTTTGTGTGATCATGTGGCGAAGTACAGAAAATGGTTTAGCGCAGATATCTCAGGAAGATAGTACGATGGCAACAATCTCCATCTGGCGAGACGGTAGATATTGTTTGTGACGAATTCCTGGAAACCATCTAGGATCGATCTTCTAGAAGCACAAAGCGTCAAACACAGTACAATCGACAACGATGTGACCATAGAACGCCAGACAGCCCGTGTACGATTACAAATGGATGAACGCACAGAAAAGGCGTGCTAAGATTAAAGTTTCTTATGTGCACATTGTTTTTCAGGAAACATAACATGTAAGATAAATATGAACGAGTTGTACAATAGCATCGCTGATAAGGATTAAAGTTGTTCTTGAAGTTTCGAAGCAACTTCTTAAAATAGTTTCAAGGAAACACGAGATTGAATAGAGTAGAAGGCATTCTGTCACGCGATGATGGGAAACGTCACCTTATCAAGTAAATATGAGAAATATCAGCACAGACATTGTCCACACATTGGCTATATTCACACGAATACCGGGAGTAGAACAGTCTATGAATCACAATATTAATCTTCTATTTTCTGCGCACTATAATTTCTCGCGGCAGGGTATGATGTGGATTACAGCCATAATGATGCTGCGATGATGATGATGCAAAACTTGGACCTTGGGCCAGATTGAATGATGATTTCCCTTTCAGGGAGATGGCGCATTACACCCTAAGCTACGGAGTCTACGAATCTCTTTCCTTCCCAATCTACTGGATTTTCTTTGCTATTGGAACTAATTTTATATTATTTTCCATTCAAGCACCTAAATATTCCTAAATGCCTAGATTTTTAGACTAAGAATAAAGCATGCGACTCCATAGCTGCACATTTTACTTAGTTTATAAAAAAACCTTTCCTCTCGCATAGATATCGCTTCTGATCCACCAGCTGATAAAAAACTGATAACAAAGGAATACGAAGCCTTAATGATATACAATTTCAGTAAATCTAGCAAAAAAGTGCTACTCAAGAGAAAAGAGCGTAGCTAGGCTAGTTTAAGACGACACGAGTTGTTCGTAACAAAGTTGGCTTCGGAGGCGGTAGAGTAGGTGACTAATCTGAGTGTTCCGTTGAGCGATGAGCGTCTGGGCGAAACAGAACGTGAGGATCGTTGTCCTCGTGTAATTGGAGACTGTCTCTTTCTTGCCTGCGATTACAATTCTCTTCGTGTTGCTATGGCAGTAATGCTTGGCGAGTCATCATATTACGGATCAGATAACACTGTAAATGTAAATATTTAAGGAAAACCATTTTTAGTTATCGTATGCATAGAGAAATTTTGGAGAAACAAACTGCAAAGTGGTTGGAGAACATTCACCAGGTCTATCTGAAATTAATAAATAAACCTACACCTCTTGAACTCATTTTTGACTAAGTTAATTACTGTTCAAATTACAATAGCCCATAACTTCGCACAATATAAAACCATGAAGGTCACTTTAAAAAAAAACATGATAAACCGCATGGACCAGTTCCATAGGATTTATTTGCTGAAACTGCTGGACATACGTTAAAAAAGACGCTAGGAAATTCCATAAATGTTTTAGTGCCTGCAACCCAGTAGCACTAGCTACAAAACGAGGTTGCTGGTTAGACTCTTTCTAGTCGACGAAACCTTCCGTCCGATTCACTGGGATGGAAAGAAACTCGTGGCTTGTAAACTACCGACATTTCGATCCTCTATCTCTTATATGACAATTACAGAGGCTAAAATAAGGTTGAATCCTCCAGAAAATTTGGAGCGGAGTAAATTTGGCGAAGAGTCTGAACTGAACGGTGTGGATTTTCCACCCATTAATTTGTATGATCATGCGGTATTTGATACAGGGTACGTCATGACCTTCTCCCAGTCAAACTCTAAGAAAATAATTGAATTCTTGATTTTAACCTTCTCGTTGACTTGCAGGAACCAGAAACCAATTGTTTGATTTCGAACGCATCGCTGATCTTGATGTTTACCGGGTCGCACACTTTTCTGTGACGCATGTCAATAGAAATCGCCTTTATTTGTTTGCAAGAACACCTTTGCATCTTTTGTGTTTTGGATGGGAATGATCCATGTAATTCTGATGGGTTGAAAAGAACTGCGCTATGGTTGTTCCATTCTCACGCTATTTCTTCCACTTGCTTTATCAGTACAGAAACCTTAACAGATAAGTTCCTAAGGTAAGTGCAGTTAACATTATGCCGCTTATATTTTACAATAATCTAACCATTTTAGACCTCATCCTTCTTCCGTTTGGATCAACACTGCTAATGGTATGAAGGAAGGTTTCCAAGTGGAGGAAGAGCAGGAGACCACTTGTACTTAGATCTCAGACTTTTTCTCACCTCAATAACACAATCACTTCGTTTGCATATTCATCTCGAAAAAAAAAAAACGAGATTGATTCACCAAGATAAATTGGTTTCCCATTGCTGAAAAGACGATATGTTCTTTCTCAGTATGATTTCTTCTCAATAAGTGTTCTTCTTAGCGACACGTGTAACGAAATGGTTAGAGGTGTTTTGCAGTTTCAAGCAGTCGGTTCCAGTACTTCAGGATTTTCAAGCGCTCCGTCCCTCAGAGATGAGGAAATTAGTACCAAACCTGTCTGGGAGCATAGCAGTACTGACTCAATATATGGAGTAGGCCACTGCGTGTCATTGTGAAGGCCAGATATGAATTCAGTCACCTTTAAAGGATGCTTAATCAAGTCGAGGGTAGGGCGCAATCCACAGAGATTGATCAACTACGAAAATTTTTCCTTCATCCTAGTCGTTCTGGTTAGAGAAACGCTTTTCGATTAAACATGTATTGCAGCACCCAGTCTAATTGAGCTCGTCTTATTTATTGCTGTTGAACGCTCCCGGAACTGAAATTATGCTCATTGTAGTTATCGATTACGCCTTTTAGTTTTACGCTATATAGCAAAAGAAAGTAAATTGTAGATATATGTATGTGTAAACATAACAGAGGAAGGTAACTCAACAGTATATACGTGCGGTGGGGAAGAAGGAAGGTTGATAGTAATGGTGGCTCGACGCCGACATGAATTGCAGTAGACGTGAAGATTGTTAGTTCTACACGACTCCCAACAATCTCTCATGTCCTTCCCACTCACAATGCATTTTCGGATTTTTTCCGAAATAATTATTCGATACAGTTTCATTACACATTTGTGAATATCCATGTCCATACGGAAGCTATGTGTGTCCGAATCCGACGCAGTAGAGAGAGACAGTGCCACTCTCTGAATTTCTTCTGTTTCAGCATAAGTTCAACCTGAAGAAGAAAATACTTAAAACTGCTTTGTATATTATTTAAATATACAGATATAAGCTACTAAAAAACAATTTTTTATGGATATTCTTATATTGAGAATAATGAACAAAGTTCGTGATGCTAGCAGCTTTCTTACTTAAAAGGTCTTTCATAAGGATAAAATGTCGGATGTTTGTTCGCACATGTCTCGGAGGACAATCATGCTTGCAATAAACTTCTTATTCATTATTTGTTTATACTGTTGAGCTTCCACGAGGTTGATACGAGATGAATATTCGACTAACGTTTGGACGTCTTCGTCTTTATCAGAGCCGACGATCCTTGTCGATGGTTCACAGTTATTCTTCTTCTCGATGTGGCATCTTCGTCTCGCATCGAATTGGATCTTCCTCAGTTGAGCATCTCGAATGAGCCGAACACCCTCTTTTATGGAGGGCGGTCGTTGTTGATATGATTATCAGTTGATGATAGTTTGTTTTTCAAACGATAATCCACCCTTCAGCAGTCGGTATTTTTTTAGCTAGTACTTGGCGAATAGGAAAACAATAGTAATTTTGTAGCTTGTAAGCTTAACAATACAAATACTTGTTGATTATTACAGTGCCGAAGTTAAATGACGGTCGGTTTTAAAAGCATTCTAGCTTTCAGTAGTTGTCAAAATTTTAAGCAACTATTTATTCAATTACAATCTCAAAAAGGAGAAAGTCCTGCGTCTCCATCAGGAAGCCTGGCTAGGAGTAAATCAATACTACGATCTACCACCGTCCTGGTAAACAAAGTCGCATGGTGGTAAATCCCACTCTGATCCACAATGGCTGCGACTGCCTGTGGTGGTAACGACCTGGAGCAGACTCTGGCCGGGCTGACCTCGGAATTCCAGGGAACCACAATGGCTAAACCAGCAAAACTCCAGAAAAAAATGGAAATTATGCTGAGGCCTGTACAACCAATGAGGACGGGCCATTCAAGTATCAAGTATCAAGTAAGTATCTCAAAAGATGTCGCAAAAATACGTAATGGCTGTGTCTTATCTCGATCGGTTTTTGTTGAGGTCTGGTATTAAAGAGTTCCACTATTCACCAAAACCACTTAACTGTTTCCTGCTTTTGAGCTCGAACGACGCATCTTCCTAAAGTTTTCTTGTCTATTTCGTATGAAATGAACGTTAAATACGATACAGCGTTCGAGATCGTTCGACCCCAAGCGGTGCTTCGCACATTAGACTCTACTCGAAGCATCGTAGAGGTGATTGAATATATATTAAGCATGTACGATAGCTTTTGAAGTCACGTATGCATCAATTCAGTGTTTTTTTATTTCAGGCAAGTCTAGGACCAATTTTCTAACCCAAAAAAGATGGACAACTTGGTTTGCTTAGGCAATGAATCGAGCCAACCATGACATTTGCTACGCACACCACTCACCGCTGTGCTGTATGCACGCCGTCTATTCCCTGTACGTTTGTTATTTTTCTTGTAAGTGACCTATATCAACAAAAATGTTTGGTAGTAAGCGCGTGTTCCACAAAAATAACTTCATTAAAGCTCTTAATTCATCTCTCACATGTGCTCTTGTTGACTGGAGAGCGAGTCAAGCGTATACTATCGGCGAAGTCGTCTAGAATGATCTCTTCCGTGTTCAGTGAGTTCTATTTTTATATGGACTACAGGATTACTCTGGATATCGCAAACCGTCATTTAGGTTCATTTTTCTACTTCGTCGTTCATCCAACCTGATAAAAATAAAGGATAAAGCTCTCGGTGTTGATCAATCCCTGAGAGATGCGCCATGCATTGCACTTCAATAAGTATGGTTGGAGGTAATTGAATGCATATCTGGCCTTTACAATGACTCACAGCGGCCTACCGATGTATCAATCCAGTCCTGCTATCCTCCCAGGCAAGTCTGGTATCAATTTGCCGACCCCGGAGGGATAGAAGGCTTGGTGGGCCAAGGGCGCAGGGATCGATTCCACGTGTGTCGCAGAGGCGCCCCCAAACACCGCGGCACACGCACCCATCCAACCAGATATGGTATCCAATTCTTGCATTCACGAATCCACCGGGTAGTGATCTCGAAAAAGCACGAAATGTTACACTCAGCTTGTTCATGAACAAATCTGGTTTCATGGGTTTCGCTGACTCTACTATTATGTGTTCCATTATGTCGAATGATACCGAGAATCGCACACTCGGTGCCGATTTTCGACTTTCAAATTAGAGCTACGATTTACAATACTCTTGCTGACGAGATTTTTCGCTTTTTTGGAAACGTCCTCTCTTCTTCCTTCCCCATCCTTTTGTTTTGGTACTGCTGTAAGTAAAAAGGAAAGGCCATTACAAAAAGTTTCCAAAGATTATAGTAGTTGTTACGTTTGCTACTAAACCAGCCTGTAAGTGCAAAACTCAATCAACTTCTTCATCCTCGTTTCCTGATAGAAATTCAATTACACTTTTACAATAAGGCCTGAATTCAAAGTGCATAAAGTTCATCGCGAAAAAACAATAAAAAAGAACAAACAAAGTACATGAAGAGTTCATCACGTTCAAGCATAAAAATTAACAAAAGAGTACAGAAACAAAAAATGTGAATAGAAAACGATTCAAAACGTTAATTTTTTTATTGCCTCTTACAATTTTTCATAGCAGCGTATTATGCAAAATACAACCACAATGGTGCTGAGATATTTGCAAAACTCTGGACCACTACAAAATTGTGATCTTGACTACAGCTTCAGCTTAACTGGGTTCACTGCCAATTTGGGCTTCCCAGATCAATCCCGTTGACAGGTGATTGCTGATGGCAGTGACAGATAGAAAACTTTCTGAGAGAAAGCCGAAACGAAGAACCCGCATGGTGCGGTGGTGAACGCGTTAGTCCTCGAGAACGGTAGTAGCGCGTTCGTTCTCCACCGCAGACACCTGGGATCCGGAGTATTGGGAATATCTCAGCATCATCGTTGAAGACGATTAATGATTCATTGTTGGAAAAATTCAAAGAAATAAATAGGTCTCGTCAATATTCATCCAGTTTCATAAAGAAATCAGTGATGAGTGCCATTCCTCCAAAGAAGAGCTGACAATTTGTTTAATTAAACTTAATTAAGCATATGTTCTCGAAATTTATAAAAAGTAATGCTTGGGCAACTTGTTTTCGTAAATGAAGTCTCTGATATTCCATTATGAAAATCCTTAGAATTTTTTCCTCGTCAATAGTTTTTCATTTTATAACTGCCTTATAATCCTTTTTAGAAAATAAAATTTCTACCCACATTTATCTGTTTATTATTCTCATGTTCCCATATTTACATTTTTATTTTTGCATGAATTTATGTCAAGCGCATGCTTTTTAGTTATTCTGTCAACAACCGCACTACTAGTGTTTTTTTGCTGAGCCTACATGGGGTTGATAAAAGGATAAAAAAGGGGATAACGCCCTCAGCGTTAACCACTCCAAGGGATGCGCCATGCATTCGACTTCATTAAGTATCGTTGGAGGTGATTGAATGCATAACTGGCCTTTACAGTGACTCGCGGTGGCCTACCGATGTATCGAGTCAGTGCTGCTGTCCTCCTAGACAAGTCTGGTACCAATTTGCCAACCCCGGAGGGATGGAAAGCTTGGTGGGCCATGAGTGCAGAGTCGATTCCACGTGTGTGTTGCAGGGCGCCCCCAACCACTCCACCACACGCGCACGGGGTTGATAAAGATGTTTATTTAGCTAACGTTCCGACGGCTTCGTCTTCATCAGAGTCGATGATCCGAGCCGATGTTCCACAGTTGTCCACAGTCTAGACGCCACCTTGAGAACACGAACAACTGTGGACCATCGACAAGGATCATCGGCTCTGATATAGGAAGACGAAGATGTCGAAACGTTAGCCGAACAAACATCTTTACCAACCTCGTGTAAGCTCAACATTATAAACACATGTTGATTGTTTTACTACCGAGGTTAAATGACGTTCGGTTTCAAAATTATTGCTTTGCTATTCACTACGCACTACTGGTATTGAAAAATCACGAAATAAATCGAAATGCGAATCCTTCTCAATTATTGCTGAAACCTCAAAAATATCAACGGATGACTCTTGTAAAAAATAGAAGAAGGTTTTCCGGAATCGCAGTTCAATCACTGTGATGGAAAAATGTGACCATTTTTTGCAAAATTCTTTACTCCGTTTAACGTTTTGTTTTCTGCCTTCTATAATTTTCATGGCAGGTTACTAAGCGAAATACAACCACAACGTTGCTGAGATATTTGCAAAACTCTGGACCGCAGGTGTCTATGGTGGGGAACGAACGCGCTATTATCCTTTCCGGGGAGTAACGCGTTCACCACCACACTATGCGGGTCCTTTGTTTCGCCTGTCTCTCAGCTATTTCTATCGATCTTTTTGCAAATATCTCAGCAACGTTGTGGTTGTATTCTTTACTCCATCAATTGCTCGCCATTTCAAATTGTAAAATATGTCTATTTTTCTATTCGAAAAATTCCACTAGTTTTGATTTTTAAAGTTAAATTAAACTGCTCTGGAAAAAGCAGGCACAATGCAACAAAATTTTTTGGTTTGTTATCAGTCGTAGCTTTTTCTGATGAACAAAGGCTAAAATAAAGGCTGAAGTGAACCTAATCCACTTCGCCATATAATAGGTTTTTTTTCTAATGAGGCCGACCATCGGGCTTGGTTTCGATTCTGAATTGTCTCGATTAAAACTAATCGTGCATTATCCTAATCTTTTTACTTACTGCGTTTTCTTTTTAACGGCACGGTATGTTGCAAAATATAACTTCTATAATGCTGAGATATTTGCAAAACTTCGGACAGCAGGTGTCTGCGGTGGGGAACGAACACGCTATTGCACTTTCCGAAGAGTAACGCGTTCACCACCACACCATGCGGGTCCTTCGTTTCGCCTGTCTCTCAGCTATTTCTATCGATCTTTTGCCATCAGCAATCACCCGTGCATTGTGCATTGACTAATTGTGCATTGATTGGTAACATCGCTCATTGAAGAGGAAGTGACTAGGAAATCTAATGAAGGAATCCAGCATCCAGCAGCTGTTGTAATTTTCCATGAAGTGAGTAGAAGAAGGTTTACATGGATGTCGAAGAGAACGAAGTGGAAGTCATGGTGGATGACGTCGTCTCATGCTCCGACGGACTTGATTACTATTCCGTTTCAAACTTGAGAACGATCATATTTACTTTGAAATCGATAAAGTAGCATCAGGTTCTCAAGAAGAGTCGATGTACGCATTCAGTGTCGACATTGCCGGAAATCGATGTCTGACTCATACACTCGTTTCTGGTATATTTTAACGTCACTTGGGGTTTGTGTTCTCAATAAAGGAGCATTTTCGTAGGACAGTGGGGCGAATTGCACAGTCTGCAGTACTATACGAGGTTCTGCTTTTCTTTTAAAATTCACCCTAACATAAGGTTCTTCGTGGAGCCCGTGCAATTTCTGCAAAATCCTCCTCATCTGGAGGAACCTAACAAACATTCTTAATGCCTTACTTCGCGCTGGCCTACATGCTCGCTGTTCTTTTAAAATATTTTTTTGCTTCTTATTAAGCTATTTGAGAAGAAGAAAATACTGAATATGACACACTTGTGGTGTGTGAGGCGAGGTATTTCCAAAGACCGACCTTCTACTAACCATTTACTAGGCATTTATCAATACCAGCCCATCTCACGAACACGCAAATGTTCCTAGACCGTCTGCGCAACGCGCGCCCCAAAATTGCGTACGTTATGGAGTCGTTCGACGTTGCCGCCCTTTATACTAACGTGTCGAACGACTCCGCAATTCAAGTCATCCGCGAGCTTCTTAAGCAACACGAAGGAGCAATTAACATGTATGGCTTTTCGATTCAGCAGCTTATGGTCCTCTTAAAGGCCTGTTTAAACTGCTCGATCTTCAGATGGTCCGGGAAATATTACGCGCAAATTAAAGGGTGGGCCCACGCCCCAAAGCGATAATTCTAGCGAAAACAAGGCTCCGTTCCTCTTGCCCTTTATTTCAAACGAAATAAGTGCAGCCATAAAATGTTGCTTAATAAGGGCCGGTCTAGAGAATTCCGTAAAAGTGATAGAAATATCACCGGACACTCTAAGACTCCAGTTAGTTCGCAACCGCCTATATGACCGTCTATGTGTAACGAAAAACTGCATAGTTTGCCCTAACGGTAGAGATGGTGATTGCATGAGTTCGGGCACAGTCTATCTGATCTCTTCTAAAGCGTGCGGGGACGGATACGTTGGCGAAACGGGTAGAACGCTCTGCGTCCGCATAAAAGAACACCTAGTCGGTAAATCTAAGTTAAAACCAAACACCCCACTAGGCGCGCACAGGATGCAGGACCACAACGGAGATTTTGAAGTAGGAGTCACTATCCTCACGCAGGAATCGAAAACATCAACGCGTAAAACTCTTGAAGCGCTTTGGATCAATTCCAAAAATTCGAAAATGAACCGCAAGGAGGAGTGTTTTGTCATCACGCGTGACGTGGCGCCATACCTCGGGCTTATCCAATGACCTGACACAAGCACAGTCCTCGCCCATGTATTGTGCGGCTGCTATCCAACAACTAACTTAAATACTTACAACAAATAAACTGTAGGCGTTTAAATGAAGCTGTTTCTTATGCGAATACAAATTTATTTGCTAAGTTTCGTCTGCTTGGGTTATGAAAGTGTTTGGCTGGTTAGATCGCATCTCAATTCGACCTTTTCAGGCTCTGAAGAAGATGAAACCGCCGAAACGTCAGCTATTGTATCCTAATAAATTCTATAATAACAACCTCGTGTCTGCTTATTGAAGAAAACATCCATTTATCAATAATTCGCTGTTTTCTTGATAAGAACACACGAGGCTGTTGTTATAAAGTAGCGAGTTATTGAAAATGACGCCAGTACTGGCCTTCGAAGGCTGTCTGCGAACCCAATTGCTAGGAAATTGAAAAGAAGCTCCTTTAATCTCCTAATGGAATCAATTTAAGAGGCAAATAATCCTGTGGTACATAATAAGGACTTAATGAGCTTAATTTATACTGTCGCGGGGGTTAGCACAATGGTGTCCGCATCACGGACATATTGAGAAGTTCTGGGATCCTCACAGTAACCGTGGAAACAGATCATATAAAATAAAAATATAAAAGAAATTATACCGTCGAATGCATTGGAGATTGTTCTTTATTGCTAGATATAAAAAATGTGGATTTCTTTTGCCGTTTTCCACATGTACTCATGCAATCCGTCACTCTCGAAGTCAGAGTTATTCTGAAGAAACAACGAAAAAAAATCGGAAATTTCATTTCCTTTGTTTGATTAGTTTCCCATTCAGCTAATCATCACGTGGTTGATGAAACTGCATTCAACAATTAACTTATTCGTAGAAGTATCATCTTCACGAGGAATTTTACACATACCAGTTACATTTCCACTGATCTACTTTACTGAAAACGTATATTGTAAGTTGGGAAAGAACATCCACTTGTTGAAGACCGAATATACCCACACCACGGCGTCACCATTGGTAGTCGCCAACCAGTGCGGATCGGAAGGACATTTGTCATCTTGCGATCAGGTTTTGTTCAGAATGGCGGCGATTCCTAGGGCTTATTTTCTCCTAGTTTAGTTCCCAATTTCAAATATCACATTTCCCTTGTTCCAAGGTGATTTTGTTGTAAAGATGTAGCCATTGTTCATCGGTGTTTGCATGTCACATCCAGGAATACTTATTATTTACGATGAGGAGGTAGTTCTCTACAGTTAGACGTACTCCTGCTCTTTCGAAAAATCTCCCCTAATAGGAAACGCAAAGGCCTCGGTTGGTCTGGTGCATAGCATGTGAGCCGCCGGTAAGCGTAGACGTGGGTTCGAGTCTAGCCGGCGTTTGTGTTTTGCAAATATCTCAGCATCGTTGTAGTTGTTCCATAATTCTCTTTCTCATTTATCTCATATTCGATCCATCTTCTTGGTCACGTAGTGTTTCGTTGCCATCATTTCCGTTTGTGAAATCCAGGAGTTGTTTGTCATTTATGAAGTGTTTTCAACATTCCTTTGTCTTTTCGCTACACATGATAGCAGATTAGATAACGCTTGAAGAAGAAAATATACGGATGAGAGGCAGCGTCAACCCTCGGACGCCTAGCACCCAACTTCCATTTCTGCCACTTTGACTTCATCTAGTCTCCGTCTCAGACCATCACCCTCAAAACTCTCTTATTTTGCCTTCATCTAAACTCCTCAGGCGATCATTCCCAGAACCCCACTGCTTTGCCTTCATAAAGTCTTCGTCTCAGGCTCTCGCTCTCAAAACTACCTTGCTTTCTACACTTCGTTCAATTGCTTTCTATCCATTATGGTAGATTTTGCGACCGAACTACCGACGAGCCAACAAACTTTCCCTGGAAAAAATGGAACATTATTTGCTAAAAAGACTGC
The DNA here is from genome assembly GCA_900624975.1 of Angiostrongylus costaricensis. Lineage (NCBI taxonomy): Eukaryota > Metazoa > Nematoda > Chromadorea > Rhabditida > Metastrongylidae > Angiostrongylus > Angiostrongylus costaricensis. The sequence continues at coordinate 2,404 of UYYA01004193.1, read as the reverse complement.
TTCTGTATAAAAAAGCTAACACTCCATTTCTAGAAATGACAGTGAAGTTCTCCTAGCGATTAAATATTGTTTTTCTCAGTGACAACAGAAGGCAAACTTTTAATTACTTTAATTGGACCAAGTAGAATTATTTCCACAACAATTCCTGGGCAACTCGTTTTCAAGAGCTGCATGCGAACCTTCTTTGCGAAAGAAAAGCTCTCAAATAGTTTGAATTAGAAAAATTTCCAAGTGAGTGTTGCAGAATATGCATAGTCGACATTTTAGAACGAATGGGTTTTCTCAAGTGTAGTGGTTAGTGTGAAAATTTCAAATTACTATAGCGGAAAAGCAAAATGCAGGAGCTATAGAACGCATGTGATATGATTGAAAGGCACGCGTGGCGCAGTGGTCGGAGGCGCCCTGCAACACACACGTGGAATCTATCCCCAGCCCATGGCCCCCTTCCGTCTCTCCAGGGTCGGCAAGTTGGTACCAGACTTGTCTGGGAGGATAGCAGCCTTTTGTTGGCTTTATGCAGGATGACCGCATATTTTGCGTTGCAGTTGTATGCGTCTAAATACGAAGCAGAACATTATTTTATGCACTTATCAACGGAAATTCAGCACTGTCGAGAACCATCCAGTATAAAAGAGCGCTGCCGAGTGAGGTTACCTCATTCGAGCGGTGCTCCGCTGACCAAGATTCGACTCGCTACGATAGCGAAGGCATCACATCGAGAGTATGAAGACTGCAGACGATCGGCTTCGATAATCGGCTGTGATTGTTGGCGGAATAAATGTTTGGCAACAACTTTCGTGCTAGCCTGTCAATGAAAGAAGGCATATTGATTACTCACATGAGGGTTGAATGAAAATAGCTTTGAATTAGTTTTATTTCAACTATTTAACAGATTTTTATCTTGAACGACCTATCACTACCACACCCACTGTGCGGATCCCAGGACTTTTTGCATTCTATTCGTTTACGTCGCGTTCATCGTTCACAAAGGCCTTTGATTATTTCGGGTGTTGTTTCAGCTGCTGCTCGAAGATTTCGTCTTCTTTATGAATGTAGTAGAATGTTGGTCGAGTCGATTCTTCTTAAAATCCTTGAGATAGCCGAACTAAGGGGTTCCGTCGTAGATTGGAGGACAGCGTTGTCGGCAGGGTCGAACCAGCACCTTGCTTCCTGATAGACTTCATTACTAAATGTTGCGCTACGCACTCTCCGTGCTAAACAATCCTGGAGGCAAGCTAAACACACAGTACGGCTGCTCACATACCGCTTAGTCCTCTTTGAAGGATTAATAACTGTCGAGTGACAAAATTCTTTCTCTTCCATTTCGGCTCATCTTTAACTCAGCTTTGCATGTGGATGCATGGCACTGCCTCTTGGTTAAGGAGTTTGGCTTTCATTAATCCGTATGGAAAGCGCCGTACACTCAACATCATCAACTAACCTAGAGGTAACTCGATGCATATCTCACTTATGAAACCAAATTAAAGAAACTATTGATGTATCAGGTTACTTCCACTTACTTTTTTTACTTCCAAGCAAGTCTTTTATCAGTTTTCCTACACGGAAAGATTTGAAGAGTTGGTTTCGTCATGACGCGGGAACGAACCAGCGACGACGTGTGGATTTCTGGACACTTCCAACCACTACACTACACGATTACGCCTTCCGCATATCATGCTGTTGTCGGGAAATACTTAGAGGTCGTGTTAAGCTCACTGCGGATTTCCTGTTTGTTCCCCTCTGGTGGCCTTTCCGTCTGAACACATCTCTTGTGTAATGGGCAACGAGCATTCGTAAGATGAATGCGCCCTACACGAACAATAACCGTCAATGTGTGTTCATCTATTCAATCAGTGCCACGTCGAAAGCGATTCAGTTCCGAAGCATAACGCACCGTCTGTAAAAGCACAATAGCGGTTTTGTGCTTTTTTTTCTTCGGCATAGTTATTAAATTCACTCGACAAAACAGCTTCGTGAAAAGAATGAGTCGATAAGTAACAGGAGAAAAAAATACATATATACGTACATATAAATACATACGTACCTACATGAACATGTGAATACGTAAATACATGCATTCATGCGTACATATACATACATACATACATACATACATGCATACATACATACATACATACATACATACATACATACATGCATTCATGCATACATATACATACATACATACATGAATACACACGTACATACATACATACGTACATACATACATACGTACATACATACATACATACATACATACATACATACATACATTACATACATACATACATACATGCATACATACATACATACATACATACATGCATACATACATACATACATACATACATACATACATACGTACATACATACATACATACATACATACATACATACATACATA